>JAODOK010000026.1:1352685-1363179 GCA_027576575.1 Netuma bilineata | reverse complement strand
TGTTTTGATGATTGCATTTTTTATTTTTTGTTTGTTTTTATATCTTCTTTACTGTTCGGAATAAAGCAATCAATCAAAGACAGCCTTGTTGAACTGTCGTTCTTATTGCCTTTATTATATCCAGCGGACTCTACAATTATTTAGCTCACTGGAGTTCAGCTCAGGGGACTGCGATGTTCAGGGCAGAAGCTTGATTCTGTGCTCAGTGAACGGTTTGTGTTGATTTGGACAGATGCTTCGGATCATTGTCCTGCTGGAAGATCCAGTTTTAGTTTCCTGACAGAGGAGCCAGATTCTGATTTAAAATGTCCTGGTGTTTCATGATGCCATGGACCCCAATAAGGTTTCAGGGCCTTCGGAGGACAAACGGCCCCAAGACATCACAGAACCTCCACCATATTTTACAGGTGGGATCGGGTTCTTTTCATTATATCCATCCTTCTTTTTACTCCAAACCCACCGCGAGTGTTTGTTGCCAGAAACCTCCATTTCTGTTCCATCAGACCAGAGAACACGGTTTCAGTCAAAGTTTTCGTAGCGTTCCACAAACATCAGGTGCTTACGTTCGTGGTTAACTGGCAGAAAATACTTTTTCTGGAACCTTCCAAATAATCTGTTGGCATGGAGGTGGAGGCTGATGGGGGTTTTGGAGACTCGGAAAGCCTGAGATTTTACTTTTTCTTGTAATTCACCAACAGTGATCCTTTTTGCCTCTCTTCCCCTCCTCACTGTACGTGGGGTAAAATAAACTCTGCTCCTCTTCCAGGTGAGTGTGGAACAGGTCCAGTTGGTGTCCACTTTTTTATTTTTGCCCTAACAGGAGAAATGGACGTTTTCAGGTGAGGATTTAAAAAAAAAAAAATTGTAATATCCATTCCCTGGCTTATGAAGGTCAACACACTTCTCCCTCATTGGGTTTGCGTCTCTCTTATCTTTCCTATGTTGAGGGAATTTGGCCTTTGTGTCGCCTCATATTTGTTCCCCAGTTTATCAGGAAGTTATGGATTACAGCTTGAAAGTTCCTACACACTCCAATCAACTCAAACGCGTACAATTTACATAAGAAACATGCTTCAGGTACATTGTGATCACCATCATTTCCAGGGGTGCCAATGATTGTGGCACATGTGTTTGTTGTAGTGTGTGTGTGTGTGTGTGTGTGTGTTGTGCAGTGTGTGTTGTACTGTGTGTGTGTGTGTGTGTGTGTGTGTGTGTGTGTGTTTTACAGTGTGTGTTGTACTGTGTGTGTGTGTGTGTGTGTGTGTTGTACAGTGTGTGTGTGTGTGTTGCAGTGAGGGTGCTGTAGGAGCGAGACGGCATGTGACTCAGAAACAGGAGAGAAACACAACAGCAGGGTTTCCGCTGAAGGAAATGGAAACTCTGGTGTGTCCACATTCAAATTCGATCAATTACCCAGAATTCCTGTCTTTAAGCTTGCGGTTTGTACTCGCTCGTTTTTATTTGTGGCGCTGGCATGATATCTGCGGGGCCTGAAACCCGATCGCTGCGGTGAAGGCAGATAAAATAACCTTCATAAAAAATACGGCCTGGCTCGTGCTACGCTTCATTCATTTACAGCAATAAATAAATAAATAAACTGCAGTGCACTGGGTTGGAGCCTGTGTGTGTGTGTGTGTGTGTGATGGAGGGTGGAGGTCTGCTGCTGGACAACACTGACAGAAAATATATTTCTGTGGTGAAATTAGCATTGTTAGCATCACAACGCTGAGCAGTGTGTGTGTGTGTGTGTGTGTGTGTGTGTGTGTGTCAGAGGAACACAGGTACACTACAAATTTACTGCCACACAATTTTTACTTTTTCTGTAAACGCATATAAAAGTTTATAGAGCTTGTAAAGTGCCCACTGTGTAACACCACCAGCTTCTGTTACAGAGAGACACAGAGAGAGAGAGAGAGAGAGAGAGAGACTTAAAATTAAAGAAAGGAAAGAAAAATAAAAAAAAATGAAAACAATAGTAATGAACAGAAATTTTTTAAAAAGCAAATAAACCTACTATAATTCGAAAAGGAAAAGAGGAAAGAAAGAAGAGAAACAAATTAGAAGAAGAAAATAGTCACAACACTAAACAAAATTAAGGTGAGGAAAGAAAAGTTAAAAGAAGCAAGTAGAACGAAAGAAAGGAATGAGACAGGAAAAATAAAGTGAAAAAATACAATTTAAAAAATAAAGAACAAGTAAAATATACAAACAAAAAGAAAGAAAGAAAGAAAGAAAGAAAGAAAGAAAGAAAAGAGCTTGAAAGATGAAAACTGAAAAGAAGAAAGAAAGAAAGAAAGAAAGAAAGAAAGAAAGAAAGAAAGAAAGAGTAAAGGACAAAGTATCTAAATGAAAGTAATAAAGACCAGAAGGAAAAAGGTGTGGAAAAAGAGAGGAGAGATTTCTCCAGCTGAGAAGACTGACAGTGATTTAACTGAATCAGCCGTTGTGTGTGTGTGTGTGTGTGTGTGTGTGAGTGTGTGTGTGTGTGGTCTAAGGCTTCCATGATGATTGCTGTATATCAACTAGCAGATGTACATCCTACCTGTCCTCTGACACACACACACACACACACACACACACACACACACACACACACACACACACACACACTCATCAGAAGGAAACTCCTGGTCTAGTAGCTGTAACTATGAAACTCCCTGGAGACTCAGCTTCATTACTGCGTTCAGAAATGACTTCTTTCTTTTCCACAGGCAGGTGCACTGCACACACACACACACACACACACACACACTGCTGGGAAAACGTTAATCATAAAGCTGCTCCTAAATCCCACTCCGTCGCTCACATGCCAATCATCAGCCTGAAATTGTCTGCAGGTTTTCCTCTCACGTGTTCGGAGCGAGGGAGGGTGAGGGAGGAGCAGGTAAACGAGTGAAGGAGAATCACACACTCGAGACCGACATGTGTAACACACACACACACACACACACACACACCAATCAGGTGCAAAACTGTATAACTCATCTGCAGTGGCCAAGAGTCAGAGAGAGAGAGGGAGAGAGAGGGAGAGAGATTAAAAAGGAAAGAAAAGGGGGAATGAGTGAGATAGGAGGAGAGAAAAATTGTGAAAGAAGGAAAAATTAAAAGAATAAATTAGAAATGTATCAGTTTTTCTGTTGACTTAAATTTTTCTTGATTTTTTTTTCTTTTCTTGTTTTTTTCTTCTCCCATTTTGTTCTTTTCTTTCTTTCTTTCTTTCTTTCTTGTTTAGGAAACAAACTCAGAAGGGCGAAATGACCCAAAAAATCAACATAACAGGAAAATTAAAGGATGAGAAAAGAAAGAAAATTCATAAGAATTTAGAGAAAATGCCAATAAAAAATGTAATTAAAAACTTTATTTTTCTCAATTCTGTTTTTGTTTTTCTTGATTTGTTTCTTTAATTATTAACTTATCTTTCATTTCATCTTTCTTTCTTTGAAGTTCAAATGGCAAAGTAAATTGGTAAAAATAAACAAATAAATAAAAATCTGTCTTGAAAATTGAATCGTGAACAAAATATATAAAATCCAAAACTCACTCCAGTGTTTATTTCTGATCCAGGATGACAGTTATTTCAAAAACAAATCTTTTATTCAGTGTTACATTCTTTAGTTCATATCTGTGCATGAAAAACGTTTTGTTATGGATTGTTTTTTCACTTTTCCAGCTCTGTTGTCCATGTGCTCCTCGTACTCACTCGTTTCCTTATCCAGCCGTAAATCTGTACATTTTATATGAAATGCTGATTTAATTACGCCACTGTGTAACGTTTAGTTTTGTCTCACTAACGAGGCACTCCAGAGATCACGTGGTTTCTGTAAAGAGAGGAGCAGTTCAGCTGTAGTTCACATTTACGTCCAAAGCCTGCAGTGGAAGTTTTGCAGTAAAGTTCATTATTAAACACAACACGAACCCCGCAGTATTTAATTTATATCCGACTTCAGTTCACATCCCTTTTCATGGTGAAGGTCTCAGAGCTCTGCACTCCGAGAAAGGAAGAAAGAAATGTTCTGATGTCGCCTCGTTCCACCTTCATCATGTGAAACTCTGGAGGTTGGTTTGACTCCAGCGCTGTTTTTTTGGCCGAGTTACAGATCAGGTGGATGTTTAACCGCACCGCTGAGTGATTGGAGCCGACGTGTGGCATCTGCTACAAATTTGCAGAGCAGGAAAATGTTGATGCTCACTAACCTGGAAGCCGCAGCGTGTGTGTGTTTTGACTGAGTGCCAGCGGCCGAGCAGAGCAGGGTTAACGTTTCTACTCTGAATCACAGCCAGCTGCTCACAGGTGAGGGGGCGGTGCCAAATTCTCACTTCCTGGACAGAGAAGCAAAACATTGGGAACAGATCAGCACCACTTGAACTGATCAGCTTCATTTCCTGGACAGATCGGTGCCACTTCCTGGACAGATCAGCACCACTTCCTGGACAGATTAGCTTCATTTCCTGGACAGCTCAGCTTCATTTCCTGGACAGATCAGCGCCACTTCCTGGACAGATCAGCACCATTTCCTGGACAGATCAGCACCACTTCCTGGATAGATCAGCACCATTTCCTGGACAGATCAGCACCACTTCCTGGATAGATCAGCTTCATTTCCTGGACAGATCAGCTTCATTTCCTGGACAGATTAGCACCACTTCCTGGACAGATCAGCTTCATTTCCTGGACAGATCAGCACCATTTCCTGGACAGATCAGCACCACTTCCTGGACAGATCAGCTTCATTTCCTGGACAGATCAGCTTCATTTCCTGGACAGATCAGCTTCATTTCCTGTAAAAATTCACCATCACTTCCTGGACAGATCAGCTTCATTTCCTGGAAAGATCAGCACCACTTCCTGGACATATCAGTGCCACTTCCTGGACAGATCAACTTCATTTCCTGTAAAAATTCACCATCACTTCCTGGACAGATCAGCTTCATTTCCTGGACAGATCAGCTTCATTTCCTGGACAGATCATGCACACGTCCTGGACAGATCAGCTTCATTTCCTGGACAGATCAGCGCCACTTCCTGGACAGATCAGCATAATTTCCTGTAAAAAATTGCCATAATTTCCTGAACAGATCAGCTTCATTTCCTGTAAAAATTCGCCATCATTTCCTGGACAGATCAACTTAATTTCCTGCACAGATCAGCACCACTTCCTGGACAGATCAGCTTCATTTCCTGGACAGATCAGCACCACTTCCTGGACGGATCAGCATAATTTCCTGTAAAAAATTCGCCATCATTTCCTGCACAGATCAGCTTCATTTCCTGGACCTTCCCCCCACACCCCCATATGGGTGAGTCCAAGACTAACACAAAGTAGTCTTTCTTTCTTTCTTTCTTTCTTTCTTTCTTTCTTTCTTTCTTTCTTTCTTTCTTTTTCCTAGATGATTTTTCTTTTTTTTCTTTGGCTCTTTTCCCTTTTTCTATATCATTACCTCTTTCTTTTTTCTCACTTCATTTCTTTATTCCTTTCTGTTCCTGTGTTGTTTGTTTGTGTTTTTCAGCCCCGTGTGTACTGTCAGGTTTACACACAGAAGAAAATAAAGAATTCTCCTTTCCCCACATCTTCATTACTTCCAGTGTTTTCCTTTCACTTTCTTAAACTTCATGACTTTCCCTCCTTTCTTTTATTTTCCTTTCCTCCTTTCTCCCATGTCCAGTAGACAGTAAAGGTCTGAGTGTGATAACTGATGAAAATAAAATGCACTACAGGAAATTAGTGCCACAGCGAGGTCACGCTGTCTCGGAGGACTTCACTCAAGTTTGACCTTTGACCTCCAGATGAAATCCAGGCCGTTCTTTTCACTCAGCGCTGGACTGGAACACACTCAGCTCTGCGATCATTTCATAATTGGCTGTAATGATGCGTGTCACAAGATGCGGTGGCTGTTTTCCTCTTAAAGCTCGTAAAGAAAACACAGGAATGACAAACACGCTGCAGTTTGGAGCTCAGAAGAGCCAAGGCGTCCGCCACTACAAACCACAAGCACTCGTCTTTTCCCTCCGGTTCTCTCTGCCTTTAGTTATTTAGTTTGCTTATTTATTTTCTCCCTCTTTCTCCTGTAAGGACAGATGAAATCTAATGAGAGGCAGAAACACGAGGCGCAGAAAACACTGACTGGAATTTGTGTCTTTAAAACGGCGAAAAAGAAAGTTTGATTAGAAACTTTTCTCCAAATCTCTTCCTTCTTTTACTTCACAAAGACCTAACGTTTCCACAAAGCTCCAGCTGCTTCATGTCACACTGATGGGACAGACAGATGGATGAAGGGGTGGATATATGGACAAATAAATGGAGGATAAATGGAGATAAATGGAAAGATGAATGGAGGAATGGACAGTCGGTAGGATGAACAGAGGAGTGGATGAATATATAAATAATTGGATGAAGAGATGGATAAATGGGTCAATGGATGGATGACAGACAAAAGATGAAAGGGAGGGATGGATAAAAAATAAATGGATTAATGAACAAATGAATGCATGGAAGGATGGATGAATTGACAGATGGATAAAGGAATGGATGGATGGAAAGGTAATGGTTGTATGGAAGAATAAATGACAGCTAGACAATATATACTGAATGAATGAATGAAGGGATGAAGGGGTAGATGGAAAATGGATGGATGAATGGATGGAAACAGTTGATCAATGGACAGATGGATGAATGAAAGGATGGGTGAGTGGATGAATGGATGGATAGATGGATGAATGAAAGGGTGGATGGAAAAATGGATCAATGGACCAATGAATGAAATGACAGATGAGTGGATGGACAGGCAGCTGGAAAGAAGTTTATTTATGTGGATTAATAAATGACTAATGAATAAAAGGATGGATGAGTGGAGGGATAAATGGCTGGACAGATGAATGGATGAATAGAAGGACAGATGAATGGTTGGATGGATGGACTGATGGATGGATGGATGGATAGATGGATGGATTGATGGATGGATGAATGGACTGATGAATGGATGACAGATTGATGGACAGATGAATGACTGGAGGGATGGATGGATAGATGGATGGATGGACGAATGAGGATGGATGGATGGATGGCTGGATGGATGGATGGATGGATGGATGGATGGACAGATGAATGACTGGAGGGATGGATGCATGTATGGATGGACAGACTGATGGATGGATGGATGGATGGATGGATGGACAGATGAATGACTGGAGGGATGGATGGGATGGATGGATGAATGAAAGGGTGGATGAAAAAATGGACTGATGGACTGATGAATGAATGAAATGACAGATGAGTGGATGGACAGGCAGCTGGAAAGAAGTTTAAATGTGTGGATAAATAAATGACTAATGAATAATAAGGCTGGATGGATGGGTTGATGGACAGATGAATGACTGGAGGGATGGATATTGGAAGGATAAATGGATGGAGTGATATATGGCTAGATGAATGGATAGAGAACTGGGTCAATGAAAGGCAAACAAATGAAAGAATAGACAGATTGATGGATAGAAGGATTAATTGATGGATGAAAGAGGAAACTGCTTTATTCCTAAACAACAGAGATAGATAGATAGATAGATAGATAGATAGATAGATAGATAGATAGATAGATAGATAGATAAGTAGCAACCAAACAGAAAGATGAACATTTTATCTTCAGAGCTTTTCTCCATGTTTGAGTGAAAATCTTCTCGGAGCATTTCTCAGGGAGCAGAAACGGAGAAGCTGTTGAAGGAAACGCCTAGCACGCTACGCTTCTCATCTTTCACACCATCTGATAAACTTTCCATAATCCATCTCTCTCACACACACACACACACACACACACACACACACACACACACACACACACACACACACAATCTGTTGGGGAGGTGAAGGTGCTGAAACGTGTGTGACGCAGCTGGACCCCAGAGACATGAGCTCAAACCTTCATCTTCCAGATGTACATCAACAGAACCGGAGAGTTCAGCTCATGACCCTGAGAGGAGAAAATGAACCGAGTGTGTGAGCTGCACGTTTACACATCCATCCTTCTCTCTCTATCGCTCAGTGCATGTTTGCGGATTTCCTAACGGGCGTGTTCACAATTAGCTGGAGATAAGATGATCTGATGTCTGTGTTGTTCTTTACTTCGATGAAAGCAGAGAAGACAGCGCTCCTGTTTCCCATCTCATTTTTATCAAGTATTTAGAGGTGCAGGAAATAATTATTTTACTGAAATCACGTGTCGATGTATTTATAGTTTAGTTTTAGACTGAGATTGGATTTGAGATTTTAGGGTCTGATCTTGTTGATGTCATCAGGTGCATTTTGATTGTAGTTTCTGAGAAAAACAAAGTTCCTCAAGAGATCTCGAGCCACATCAAACCTTCTGTTCTCTGTCTCTACACATCACTTTTAATGCTTTTAAAAGACGTTTGAGATTTTTTTCCCCTCAGAGTGAATCATTAAATAAATAGTTTCGTGGCCTTTCCTCCCAACTGCAGCCTGTGAAAAGTAAAATATCGACAGGCTTGAGATGGAAATTATAATTAATGAGAAATAACAAATGAGAAAGCACAGTCCTGTGCAAAAGTCTGAGGCACATGTAAAGAAATGCTGTTGAGCAAAAATGGCTTAAAAAATAATGAAATGAAATGTTTCAACATTAAAAAAATAACCATAAACAGTAATCAGTGAGCCATAATAAATGAATAAATGCAAAGTCAATCTTTGGCGTGAGGCGACCCTATTAAAAAAGAAAAAATGCGTCTGAGGTCCAGTGAGTGCAGTTTTATGCGGAAATGAGCTGTAGGTTTTACTGAGCATCTTACAGAACCAGCCGCAGTTCTTCTGGACACTTTGACTGTCACACTCACTTCTTATTCTTGCACCAAAACCCAGCAGCCTTCATTATGTTTTTTTTTTCTTTTTTT
Source organism: Netuma bilineata (assembly GCA_027576575.1). Classification (NCBI taxonomy): domain Eukaryota; kingdom Metazoa; phylum Chordata; class Actinopteri; order Siluriformes; family Ariidae; genus Netuma; species Netuma bilineata. The sequence goes on along the minus strand of JAODOK010000026.1, from coordinate 1,354,280 downwards.
AATCTGAAAAGTGCTGTCTTATGGAATATGCTGCTCAGATACAAACTTTTTTTTTCTGTAAGATTTAATTTTGTTCTGGAAAAAAAACGAACGTTTGGAACTCTAAAATGTTTTTGTAATGTTCTGACTCAATGTAGAAGCCATAAAGTAGAAATCTATAATAAAGTTTGTATGAAAAAAATAGATAGCCTAAGACTTTTGGACAGGACTGTCTGGAAACCCCGCCTCCTTTCCGCCTTAGTATATTTTTTGCTCCGTGCTCACAGTCTTTGAAAGATGCATATCTTGGCGTTGGTGTTTGGTGATTGTGAAACTGATCCTGATACTGTCTGATGTGTACAGGAGGAGCGAAGCATGCGAGATCGGACTCTGCTGGAGGCGAGGGAATCGGATCACCCCATTGCCTGGAAAGTCAAGTTCAACCTGGGCAACAGCAGCAGGCAGATCACCCAGTGCAGGAACTCCATCCAGGGGAAGAGCCTCCTCACTGATGAACTCGGTAGATGTTGGAAGTGTCAGGTTTAGTCTCTGATTAAAAGGAAAACTCCACCCTGAACCACTCGCGTATTAATTAGTCGTTAATTTCAACTCGGATTCTGTTTGGTTTCCTGCATTACCCGCAATACCATTGAACGATATGTAGACAGTGATAAGTAGACAGACTGGACTTTAGCCCTCACTTCATCTCGACATAACGAGAGCGGTGCGGCGGAGCTTTAGTCTTTTAGCCTGTCCAATTCTCTCACCTCCTCATCTGTACACTCGGCTTCCAAAGCTTCAGCTTTCCTGCTCATCACAGAGATCGTTAACTAGCCGAGCCGAGTATCTGCTATAATTCACGCCGTATAGCTGCAGTGCATTCTGGGATTCTGAGTAACATTTGCTCCTTTAATTCTACATTAGAGTTCTCATGAGTGTGACATTGACCATCGTTGGAAAACGGAAAGTTGCTCTAGTTTTCGTTTAAGGAGCGAACATTGAAACGTGATCGTTATCACTTGTATCTGAGGTTGTTCAGGGCTCGACATTAACAGTAGTCCGACTGTCCGGGACAACCAAATGTTTGGTCCGGACAAGTCAAATCCACATCTGCCTGTCTGACGGGACGAGTTGAGTATTTGTTGAACATCACCATTTTTATAGAAATTATTTAAGAGTTACATCAATAAAGTTCCAACAAAACTAGTTCAATCCCTTCAATGATCCGGCCGCGTTATTGGTTATGAAATTCCGAGGACAGAAGGAGAACTTTCTGCCCATAGGAGAATTACCTGGCTGTGCTGGGCACTTGTTGATTTCACTAATGTTTTATCTTTATAAACAGACTGAGATAGGATGAGTAAAGGTTTGTTGTGAAGGGTCTATACAACAAGAGGCCCATCTATTCCAAACACAAACAAGCAATACACTTTTCCCAAAGGATTTTCTCAGCCATGTAATAGACTTGTGCTCAGGTCATGGTTTTGTACTAGTAAGGAAAAACAGTCAACTATAGGACCTTACTGAGGTACATGCTTTAACAGGGTATATACACAAATCTTTGAGTCAATTTACTACCATTTAATACCTTTTTTCACTACCTTCAGATCATTTTT
>JAODOK010000026.1:1339276-1349516 GCA_027576575.1 Netuma bilineata | reverse complement strand
ACCGGAGCACCCGGAGGAAACCCACGCGGACACGGGGAGAACATGCAAACTCCACACAGAAAGGCCCTCACTGGCCAAGGGGCTCGAACCCAGAACCTTCTTGCTGTGAGGCGACAGCGCTAACCACTACACCACCGTGCCGCCCCCACATCAAATCATCCATAAAAAAAAATTTCAAAGTAATTTCTTTCTTCTGCACTCGGTGGTGAATTCCATCCAGGAGCTCCAGAGCAGAATGATGAATCAGTGAACGAGGGTTTTGACCAGATTAAAAAAGTCTGCTTTTGATGTGACGATGAACACGTGCTGTCACATGATCTGATCTGATTTTACTCAGGTTTTAATCAGACACCCTTTTTACTCCACATCCAAAAGTATGAGGTTCACATCCAGACGTGAGATGCATAAAACGTCGAAGTTTACAGAGGGGTCAAAAGTACGGAACGGCTCCCAGCGCATGATTTTATTTCATCTGGGATTGAAATTAATTATTTTTTCCTCAAATAAGATTCTTCTGAAGTGTGAGTGTGCTCTTCTGAACTCACATGACAGATTTTTACAAACATCGCCTCATCCTGCAACGTGCTTTGTGGTGTTTTTTAAAGTTTCTGGAACTGGAGCTCTTCCTATCGTCTCTGTTTTGATCTCATGTGTTCGTATGTGTGTGCCAGCTAGCCTAGCGCCGATTAGCGCTGAGGAAGGAGCTCTCCCGAGAGCTGTACATCTCCACACTGCTGAGATGTGAGCGGGTAACCGCGGAGACGACCTCCGACCTCCTCCGCTGGGAGCTGCGAAGTGAAGAAACTGGGAAATGTAGTGTGTGTGTGTGTGTGTGTGTGTGTGTTTGGGTGAGATGTTATCCTTCAATCCACAGAGGTTTGGATGCTTTGCTTCTGACCTCGGCTTTAAACCGCAGTAATCCTCAACAACACACACACACACACACACACACACACACACATGAGATTGCGTCACTTTGAACTCTTCGCCGCCAGGAGCAGGGTGGAGGGCCATTAAGGCATGCACTGAAGGCCACTCCCTCCCGATGATGTCATCGTTCAGCAACATAGTTGCCGTTCCGACTCTCATCTCAAAGGGTCTGAAGGTCTGAGTCCATCATCAGTCTTAAACGCTATGTTCTGATTGGCTGAAAACAGTATAGAGTGTAAGCCCCGCCCCCTGGTGGAACAGACCAGCTGATCTGTTTGAAATGCTTTTCTCCGACTTCATAAATGGTTTCGTGGTGAGTAAACAAGATCTTGACGTGCCAATGAGAAACGCCTGTGATTGGCCGGACAGGACGCAAGAGTGCATCCGAGAACTCTGGTTCTTTATCCACAAAACATCGTGACTCAGAGACACGAGCGGACAGGACCATCAGGATTCCGTTTAAAAAAAAACAACAGCAACAGGTGAACACAATGGGGTAACAGAGAAATGACAGGACAGGGGCGGGGACAGGACCAAAACCAAAACAGCAATACACAGAACTGACGCTTGCACTGACTCCGCCCCCTGGTGTGTGTGTTCTCCTGTTTGGTGTTTGCTGTTCGTTGGTTTAAACCCCGCAGCGTGTGTGAGTTTGAGTTCGTTAGAAAAGTTTTTCTAACAATCAGAGAGGAAGTGGGCGTGGCTTGGTGGCGCAAAGCAACAAGCAGCTAAAGGAAGTGAAGGAATGTTTTCAGACTCAGAGCTTCGCTTTCACTGTGAGGAAGTTTTGGCTCCTCTCTGAAATTTATTCCGAGTCGAGATGGAGGATAAATAAAATGCGGCTAAAGTAGTGAACATGTGTCACAAAGTCACAGTGTGTGTGTGTGTGTGTGTTATGTGCTTGTTATTTGCTATTAGCAGTAAGCGTTAGTCAGAAATGCCCACTATCGAGTGATTTAAGCTACAGGGGGTGAAACTGGAGTGTGAAGCAGTGAACAAAAGATGAGTGTGAGATGAGTGTGTATGACTTAATGAGACTTTTCTCTCGTTAAAAAGATCTGTAGATCCCCGACATCATCACCGAGTCGCTCTCATTTCCTTCGTCGACTCACTTTGTTGTTCATGACACACCGAGACACAACGCCACTCACCATTAATGCCAGATTTACAAGCTGAGATCATCTCCTCATGTGGGGAAGGTGTTGAGCGCTCACACACACACACACACACAAAATAGACGAGTGATGAGTCGTGAGCTGAAGGTGAGTTGTTCAAAACAGGAAGTTATAAGAATAATGATAGAGGATAAATTTTCATCAAACAACAGGGAGGTGGCACCTACACACACACACACTGTGTTTTTGTTTAGACTTTTATTATTATTAGTAGTAGTAGTAGTAGTAGTAGTATTTTGTTTTTGCATTAAGGACATTCATTAAAAATTAAACTAAGAAATACATTAAAATGGTCATTAAGAAATATATAAATTGAGATTAAATTAAAAAATACGTTAATGTGACCAGACAGGTATTAAATTTATTTTATTATTATTTATTTTCTGGCTCTGCTTTCTAAAGCTTCATGTTTTTCAGTTGTATAACTTTTCACTCGGGTGAAACTTTATTATAAAGATATTAATCTTCTGCATTAATATTTTCCAAGGTTAAACGGTTGGTTCTCCACCGCAACGCTGTTGGTTTCCTGCTTCACAAGGAGTTAATTAGTTTTCTTTACCAGCAGCTCTGGAAGGAGTCTCCAGTGTCAGCTGCGTAACTGTCATTATTTTTGTGTGACTAACTCCAGGAGACAGTAAAGAGACGCTGCTGAGGGATCGATTCTTTAGTTTATCGCTGCTAGAACGTCAGTGACAACAGGAGCTAACCTGGTTCATGGAACATTTACACGTAACTATAAATGGATAAAAAGTACAATCTGTCATTGTTTCATAAAAAGGCTGTAATCGTTGGTAAATCACTGTGGTATCAGAGGAGTAAAGTCCTGAGGGACGCGCTGTTCAGGGAAATAATCAGCTTCGTAATAAACCCAATCGCACGCAGCACTGAAGCCTGAAGTGTTTTCATGATTGAACTGATAATTAATTCATCATTAAGTGTTCGTTAGTGCATGCCTTATTGCTCGCTGATAACCACTTTATTGCTGATCCTCAACTCAGTTCAAGTTTTGTGTATAAAAGATTATTTTTTTAATTTCAAAATATTTTTTTTCCAAAAAACTGAAATTTTAGAAAGAAAGAAAGAAAGAAAGAAAGAAAGAAAGAAAGAAAGAAAAAATTTATTTATTAATCAGCACTTTTTTTGCAGATAAACCCAGAGCACAGGCTGCTGTGCTGTTGTTCCAGATGCATGTGGAAATAGCGCTGAAAAGCGCAAACTCTGACTCATGCTAATTCTGACTAGTGCTAATTCTGGCTAGTGCGAATTCTGGCTAGCGCTAATGCTAACTCATGCTAATTCTGACTAGTGCTAATTCTGGCTAGCGCTAATTCTGACGAGTGCAAACGCCGAGCTGTCGTCCTCCTCCTGAATCCAGCGGTGGTTTCAAACACGCCCTGGGCCTCCCGCCTCCTCGCAGGAAAATAATTGCCGCTTTTTGTGTCACCCACTGAGGAATTCTCGTAAGGAGTTCCCGCTGGAAGAACTGCACTCTCGTTTTTCTTTTTTGCTCTGAAGGAATTATTACAGTTTTGTGGAAAATAACATCAAAACAAAAGCATAAAAGCCATGGCAGGGATTGAAAGAGGAGGAAATAAAATGCTAACGTCGATCATAGCAACCATTCTGGAATTAATGAGAGAGAGAGAGAGAGAGAGAGAGAGAGAGAGAGAGAACATACAGACAGAACAGAGAGAGAGTGAGTGTGATGGACAGACTGAAACGAGGCAGATAGAAAAGAGACAAACAGAAAGGAGAGGGAGAGGAAGGAAAGAAGAAACAGGAAGAAAGAAGAGAGAGACACAAAGAAAGAAGAGATGGAGAAAAGTGAGACAGAAAAAAGGCATAAAATAAACAGATGTAAGGGAGAAAAAGACAGACAGACAGACAGACAGACAGAAAAGGGACAAGGAAAAGAGACAGACAGACAGATAGATAGCAAGAAGTGAAAGAGAGACAGCTCTGAATTTTTTTTTCCATGAACATGAGTTGCTGATTGGCTGATTCCTCAAGCTGCACTGTGATTGGCTGATTCCTCAAGCTGCACTGTGATTGGCTGACAGTCTCTCGGTACCTGACAGTAACAGACAAAGTGGAGGTGAACGACTCCACGACAATTTATTTTATTTTATACACAGGCAGTCGCTATCTGATGGTTGTCATGGTAACATCTCAGGGCGTGGTGTCTTTCTCTCTTCCTGTTGCTTTTAATTAAAACATTAAAACTTTTCTGGGTTTTTGTGATCGTTGCTCACCGGTGTGATGGAGAAGCGTAAACACACACTGAGACTGAACCACTGTTTCTGCTCGTTGCCATGGTAACATTCCAACACGGTCACACGATATCAGGAGCCGTGATCTCGAACCATAATGGCATCTGATATGAGAGAAACACACACACACACACACACACACACACACACACACAGAGTGCACACCTCCCAGCCAATCAGGAATGAGTATTTCCTCTGTACCCCGGGGGCCACCAGGTGTGAGTTGTTAACAGATGACGTTGATTAACGTCGTGTGTTAATTAAAATTTCGGGGCCCTGATGAGGATGTTCAGACAGATTCGAAGAATTTCTCTGAAAGGATTTATCTCAGTTTTAAAGAATGTAAGAATGTGAATAATGAGTTAAACACACACACACACACACACACACACACACACACACTTAAAATAGATGCATGAGCTCATGTGCAGTTACTGCCAGGCTTACAGAGAACACGCTGTAGACACACACGTACACACACGCACACACACACAGATCCATGGTGTGTGTGTAATGAACAACATTAAAGGTGTAAAGCTGCTTGTTTTTACTTCCAGTCGAGATAATGTCTCCCACACACACACACACACACACACACACACACACACACACACACAGTGTAGCTGGCTTAAACAACTAGTTTTTGTTCTTTTGTTTTTGGAGGAGCTTCTGCTGTGTTTATTGACACTCATTGCTGTTAGAAAAGAAAAGGACATCCCTCATCTGAGAGAAAGAGAGACAGACAGACAGACAGACAGACAGACAGACAATAAAAAGCAGAGACAGATCAACATGGAGAGAGGCATTCATAAGACAGAGAGACAGCAACTGAATGGACAGAGAGACTAATAGAAAGAAGAAACACAGGGAAGAGAGACAAAAAAGAAAGAGTGAGACATATACAAAAAAGACAGTTTGGCAAATGGAAGGGAGAGAGAGACAAACAGGAGACAGAGACGCAGAAAAGAGAGTGATGGAGAGACAGATGAGTGAGAGAGACAGAAATTGACAAAAAAGAGACAAAGAAGTTAGAAAGCAGACAAAGACACACATACAACAAACTGAAGACAGACACAGTGGTACAGAGAGAGTTTGTTTGTTTGTTTGTTTGTCTCGTGTTTCCTGTGCAGTATGTAACACAGTGGCGTTATTATGGGATGTAGGAGGTTAATAACATGTTAATAGAGCTGTTATAATAATGTAATAATGAGGTTTAGTATCACAAAGAGAGAAACAGAGATAGGAAGACAGAAAGAGAGTGAGACAGCATGACAGAGAGACAGACAGAGAGAGAGCAAGAGAGAGACAGCGACAGAGAGAGAGACAGATCCAGAGAGAGAAGGAGAGGAAGTGTGAGAAAGAGACAGATTCAGAGAGACAGACGGGAGAGAGAGAGAGAGAGAGAGAGAGAGAGAGAGAGGTTTAGTTCTGTTCCATGTTACAGTGAGCTGGTCGCAGGCTGCTGCTGTGTGTGATGGAGGTTTGGCAGGTTGCACGTTGCTCGCAGGTGTTTCACATTTTTGCACTCAGTGTTTCATTTATGGCTCTCTCAGACCCCCCTCCCTCTCTCCCTCCCTCTCTCTCTCTCTCTGGTCTCAATTATGTAACAGCGCCCCCAAGCGGATGCCTTCACCCTGCAGTCAGGTCCAATCTTTGGTCTGTTTTTTAACCTGTTAAACTCGTTGTTATTATTATTATTATTATTATTATTATTATTATTATTATTATATTTAATGATGTGTTTTATTCGTTACTCAGTCACTCCAGTGAAGCTTGTGGGACTTTAAAGTGTTAATATTTGAATTGAAATCAACATAAATTTCATAAAATGTTTCTCACAGAGCTGAACGCTGAAGATCATCAGGAAAAATATTAATTATTCCAGTAAACATTTCAATAATGAGACGAATATTTTTACTCGGTTCATGTCGACGCAATAAATTGTCTTCATTCATCCTGTCCTTTATTTTTTTTCCTGCTCGCTAATGAATTAGCACACCAGCTAGTTAACAGGTTCGCGAATTTCCAAAAGAATTTGACTCCAAAATTCGCCAAAAATATTTCTTCAGCGACATTGCTCTTGTTCTGATTCAGTAAATTTCCTCAGACACTTTCAGGAGGGTTTTGTTTTCAGTGTCTGTGTATTGGCAGGGACACGTCGTCATCCTCGGTGTGAGAAATTCAGCGAACAGGATGAGGATTGACACGGCAGCGCCGTCATCGCTACGTCTGTCTAAGTTCACTTTTTAAAGTGTGTGAGGAAGAGAAGAAAGGAGGCGAGGTGTGATAAGGGAGATGGAGTGAGACCGGAGTGAGACTGTGTTCTTGATCCAGAACAGACCCACACTGATCTGATCCGAGCTCTGTTCCAGCGCTTAGCAAGAAACGTGTCGGCTCTTAAAAGTGGCGCAGGTTTGCTGGGTGTTGGAACCCAGGTACAGAGAAACCAGACAACAGATGGAGGTGGGACGAATATCAACTCTTACACTGAACACCTTACACTTTTTTCTTACACAGAAAAAGAAAACGGCTTTTTTGCCTCAATTTCATATCACACACTGATTTTAGTTCAAACTGTAGGAAGGTGGAAAATATTTGCCAAAGTTAATGAACAGAAAATACTTCAACATTTCCTCACATCCCACCTTTCCAGTTTTCACTCCTCAGTGTTTTCCACCATGTTATACATTACATTTCTTTTCATTTTCTCTCCTTTTTTGTATTTTTCTTTCATTTTCATCTGCTTTCTGGCTTTAAACATAAAAAAAAAATCAGAAATAAGAGACAGGAACTGTGAGGAACTCCAACCAGGAAGTGATGTCACAGAAGCAGAAAAGTGTTCCCAGACATTTCAGAGGTGGATGGAGGAAAAGATGAGTTTAAAGTAGGAATGATTGTGGACCTGGAATGGAACCCTGAGGAACTTCATTGAGAAAGAGATGTGAGAAGAGCAGTCTGATGTCAAACAAGGTGAAGATGAACATGAACAAGAGTGAAAGTGTGAGGAACCCCATCCAAGAAGAGATGTAGAAACCCAGAAGATTCGCTTGTCTGAGACATTTGAAAGGTGGACTGAAGGAAAGATGTGTCAGGAAGAGGTGAAAATGAGAACATAGGGGACATGTGGAATGATCTGTGGACCGAGACTGGAACTCTGAGGAACTCCATTGAAGAAGTGATCTCAGAAAAGCAGTGTGATGTGTTCTGAGATGGAAGGAAAAATAAAGATGTGAAGTTTTAGTCCAGGGGTTCTGAAACTTTTTGGCCAAATGACTAAAAGGACATGATGACTTTTCTGCGACCCCAAACCTTGACCACTGGACATTTTTTTTTTAATTCCAGATGTATAATAAAGGACGAGTCAGTACCTCAGTCAGGACTGTCAGTAATATATGTATGCGGAATATAACTGACTAAAAACCAAATAAAAAACGTACATTCTTCACATACTATACATTCCTGTGTAGTTTATTGGAATAGATTTAAACTTGAGATGGCACGTCAGCACCAAAACATCTGTATCTGACTGGCTTCCAAGTTAAACTCCAGCGTGTTTGGCAATTTTATCCACAGCGATGTGAAACACATTGATGAGCGAGCTGTGTCTCTTAAAATGTTCCGCTGTCAACACGATTATTGTCATGGGCTAGACCGAAGACTCTGACGTCAAGCGACTCCACATGGGGTCACGACCCCAAATTTGGGAACCTGTGCGTCAGTATGAGGTGAAATCAAGAATGAAACGGTGATGGACTCCATCCAGGAAGAGATGAATAAAAGCAAAACAGTGTTCTGAGACATTCTAAAAAGAAGGATGGATGAAAAAACAGAAAAGTTAAGCGTGAGTCTGAAATGAAATCAAGTATATCTTAGGAACAAGAGCAGGCCGAAAATGGAGCCCTGAGGAACTCCAGTACACCAGGAGGGAAGGAAAATACTTCACTACATGCTACATGATCAAATTGAACTTGTAGATAAGATGAAATCTGGATCAGAGAGTAGCTCCAGACGCATAAATAACTTTGACTTTGGGTTTATCACATTTGCTCGCACAGCCATCAAGTGTGTCCAAGATGAGGTTTTGTCCTCGCATGGGGTTTGATTTGTGAGCATAGATCAGCCAAACATTGCAGCAAGCAACTGTTAGCAAACACTTTGTCAGCATTGCTTATTCCATGGGATTAGTGTGTTAAAAGTGCTAGCCAGCTGTTTTGATTATTAGCCAAGATGTGCAGGTCTCCGTGTCTTTTTGAGAGAATGAACGTCAAACACTTTGGACCCTTGTCTTTCTGGTCAAAACAACTGATTGGCTTGAAAGCATGTGAATTGTAGCACAGTCCTCATAACAGCCATAGCATTACGTCAAAGCTCGGTCTGACGATGACCCCGGTGGGATCCTCCCGGGATCGTCGGTACTAATCGAACCCTGCAGCTGTTAATCCATGATGTCACAGCCGTCGGGTCTGTGTGTGAAATCGAATCTGCACACATCTTTCGAACGCTCTCACTTTTACGCCGTCCCGTCTCTCGGCGTCTAAAGACAATAAACAGCGTGTGAAATCTAACGATGCGTGCACACCATACATATTTGAGAGGATTAGGATGGAGAAAAACACGTCTCACTTCATGCCGTGACTTCAGACCTCAGGCAGTCTGACCTCAGGAAACACGGAGAGCGTGAAATCAAAATAATGTGAGGTTCAAAGGAAGTGTGAAGAGGAGAAATGTGGAAAGGGTTCATGAAGCAGGTGCGAGGGCCAAAATCAGCGATAACCATCAGATAAATAACGGCACACGGTTTCCAATCGTTCTACACCATTTTGTCCTCCACATCCCCAAACAATTACGGATTTAATTCGCCCTCGTCCACTTCCCCTCTACAGTTTCACCCTTGGTTTAATCCCATCACAACCTGAAGGAAGTTTCAATAAGTTATAACATCAAGAAGAGTTCACTAGACGACCGGAAGACTGCCATTAATTACCCACAAGGCACTGCTAGTGAGGGCAGGGGGTTTAGCGAGCAGAGTATTATGGTATTGTTATATTAATATTCTGTATAAACTGGACATGAAGTTGCTTTGTCTACATTATTATCTGCTTTATATTAATAAATTAGCAAAACAGCTGATTAGCAAAGTGATGAGTGATTAGCTGTGGGATTAGCATTGCTGCCTCACAGCTCCTTCACTTTGTCTGATTAGCAGGTTAGCATATTAGCATTGTGATTTATCCAGAACCTTTACTTTTCCCTTTGTAAAGGAAAGCTGAAATGAGTAAATTACTGTAATCTATGAGTGAACAAGTGAAGAAGGGAGCACAGCAGTCAGCCAGCAAAATTATTGATATGATAATTTTCAAAACATTAAAGCATATACATATGGCCTCACTTTCGTTTATAAATGCCTTGAGACCTCAAGAATGGCACAGGAGTAGTTTTAAGCGTTAACAATAAATCTAATATAGTCATTTTTATGATTTTTTTTTTTTGTAACTTTATTTATAGGTTTTTACAATTATACAAACAACAGCAACCCAGTTCCCACCCACCCAGGGGTACACATAACACATACATTACTCAGTTTAATTAAAAAAAAAAAGACATTGAAATATAGCAAGAGGAAAATAGAAATGAGAGTAGTTAAAAAATATAATAATAATAACAACAACAACAACAACAACAATAAAAGGGGTCTGCCACCTTGAGGAACACTTTAACATTTAGACACACTTTATAGATTTGTTTGTGAGTGTCCATTTACAAACAATGTAACTGTGCTGCACCCAGTGCCCTACCAGTCCAGTTGACATATGCACCATTGACGCTCAAGAGAAAGAAAGACTGTCTGCAAACTCTAGAAAAGGA
>JAODOK010000026.1:295909-306078 GCA_027576575.1 Netuma bilineata | reverse complement strand
GCTGGGATAGGCTCCAGCTCGCCTGCGACCCTGTAGAACAGGATAAAGCGGCTACAGATAATGGATGGATGGACATTCATACCAGAGTCTCTCTCTCTCTCTCTCTCTCTCTCTCTCTCTCTTCTGACTTCTTTTATTCCACAAGTTCACACATGACATATCTGTCACCACAAAAACTCCTCCACCGTTTTATGTTTTCAAATCAGCACCAGTGTGAAGTATTAAGGGGCGGAGCTATCAGCACTGCTCACTGCTGATTGGTGCAGGAGTCAGTGCTGTTTGTGTCGTTAGTAGTAACATTGTAATGCTGTATTTCTTTTGTGGAGAGTCGCCATGGTAACTGCTCCAGCTGTTTCATGGTGGAATGGTTTGGTGGAAAATGACCTCGGACCCTGAGTACTGTTGGTTCCTGTAGTTGAATGTGCAGTGGGAGTGTAGTGCACTTCTTTAGGGAGTAGGGAAAGTCATGTGGCCTCGTTTTACAGCCAGCTCTGAATTAGAACACAGGTGTTCTGTGGCCCATAATCTCGGGGTCATGTGTGTGTCGGGTGTCGGGCTGGATGATGGGACCAACATTTTATATCACCAGATAACATTTTGCTCACAATGAAAAAAACTTTTTTTTATAATTAATGAACAGTTTTATAAGTGCATTTTATTTGTGTGTGTGTGTGTGTGTATATAATCTTATTTCCTATGAATAAAAAATGTAGCACTGAAAGAGATTTTTTATTGTACAATTTTACTCATATTTTAATTTTTTAAAAATCAGATCAGCTTTATTTCAGTCAATTTATAACTATTTAGAGAAGTAAAATTTTTAATAAAGAGATCCATGACATCCACAAGATCTCAGAGAAGCGTCTCATCACATCATTGATCATGATATCAATCTCACACCGTCACATCACCCAGCTCGACTCAGGAGCCTCCTCCTGATGGGCGCACTGATGTGTTAAGATCCTGTTTGTCACTGGCTCATCATATTTAAGCCCCGCCCACAATGACTCAAGAACTCATTTTAATTTGAAATCTTTTCGGATAAATAACAGATTACTGAACGATGTAGACTGAGTGTGTGAAATTTTGGATTAGTGTTTGGTCACTGATGGAATGAAGGTCCTCAGACATGCTTGGGTAGATGCAGGATTGATTTCTGGGCAGCTGACACCTTACACACACACACACACACACACACACACACACACACACACACACACACACACGTTCATGTTTACGACCCTCTCAAGTGTCAGGATTCTGTAAATAGGCTGCTGAATCAGGGGCTCAGCAGCTCCTCAGTTCCTCACTCACGACTCCAAAAATGCTTAAGCGGCACACAGCAGCCATGGCAACACACTGCGTCCATGTGTTAAAGGCGTGCACTTCCAGAATACACACATGTTACAAAATCCACTGCAGCCAACAAACTTTGTCAGGAGCGTTTCAGTCCTGGATGAAGTGTACTATTTTATGTCCAACATAGAGACATGCTCAGTGTGTGATGTTTGCTATGAGGCTAAAGTAGTGAACAGGCAGTGTAAGCAAATAGTCTCCAGTTTAGCATGAAGCGCGCACACACACACACACACACACACACACACACACACACACTGCTCATGGTCAGAATGTTTATCAGTTTATCAGTGTCCTATAACAAACAGGAGTGTACATTATTTTTGTCTGAAGATCTGTTTTTACTCATAAATATGTTATATTGCAGAAGTTAAATGAATAGCACTTTCCCCTCCTTCTTTGTCGTGGCTGAAGTGCCCTTGAGCAAGGCACCTAACCCCCAACTGCTCCCCGGGCACTGTAGCATAGCTGCTCACCGCTCTGTGTGTGTGTGTGTGTGTGTGTGTGTGTGTGAGTGTGTGTGAGTGTTTTCACTGCTTCAGGTGGGTAAAATGCAGAGGAGGAATTTCACTGTGCTTGAGTGTACATGTGACAAAAATAAAGGCTTCTTCTTCTTCTTAAAAATGTAAACACCTTTTGTAGTGTGTGATCTGCAGACCTGGCCGGTTGTGGGGATGCAGTGAATGATGGGTTATGTAGAGACAGAGTTGTGATCTGTATAAAGGTGATGATGATAAAGTGCTGATGATCAGTCACTGTGCTCTAGAACGTGACACATGGGATATAAATCAATCAGTGTGTTTGCGCCAGAACCCTGCTGTACACGATGCTGTATATACAGTAACTCTATAGTAGTGTAGGATTCTGTACTGATGCACCACTCTGCCAGACATAGAGTAAAGTTAAGACACACACACACACACACACACACACACACACACACACACAACCTCCTTCGGTTACTGTTGTGTATTTTTATGAGCGTGATTCCCAGGTCTCACGTAAAAAATATTCAAGCCTCTCACGCACTGCTCTGTTACTATGGCAACAGGCCCAGGCGAGACGGACAACTCAGACCGAATATAGTAATGATGAACAGTTTGTGGATGAAACACAAACACACACACACACACACACACACACACACACCACCTGAAATTAAAGCTGCACTCATTATGTGTTCACCCCGCTGTATTCATCCTGCTGTGTTCAGGGTGCCGAGTTCACCCTGCTGTGTTCAATGTGCTGTGTTCACCCTGCTGTATTCACTCCGCTCTGTTCACCGTGCTGTGTTCACCCTGCTGTATTCACTCTGTTGTGTTTACTATGCTGTGTTCAGTGTGCCATGTTCAGGGCACTGTGTTCACCCTGCTGTGTTCAGTGTGCCATGTTCAGGGCACTGTGTTCACGCTGCTGTGTTCAGTGTACCGTGTTCACTCTGCTGTACTCAGTGTGCTGTGTTGAGTGCACTGTGTTCACCTTGCTGTGTTCAGTGTGCTGTGGTCACCCTGCTGTGTTCATTTGCCATGTTCAGTGCATTGTGTTCACCCTGCTGTGTTCACCCTGCAGTTTTCAGGGCACTGTGTTCACCCTGCTGTGTTCAGTGTACCATGTTCAGTGCATTGTGTTCACCCTGCTTTGTTCAGTGTGACATGTTCACCTGGCTGTGTTCACACTGCTGTGTACAGTTTGCCCTGTTCAAACTGCTGTGTTCAGTGCACCATGTTCAGTGCACTGTGTTCACACTGCTGTGTTCAATGTGCTGTTTCACTCTGCTGTGTTCAGTGCACTGTATTCACCCTGCTGTATTGAGTGTGCTGTGTTCACTGCCCTGTGTTCATGCTTCTGTGTTCAGTGCACTGTGTTCACCCTGCTGTGTTCTGTGTGCTATGTTCACTGTTCTCTGTTCAGTGCACTGTGTTCACTCTGCTGTGTTCAGGGTGCCATGTTCACCCTTCTGTGTTCACCCTGCTGTGTTCAGTGCGCTGTGTTGAGTATGCTGTGTTCACCCTGCCGTATTCATTGCAATGTGTTGACCGTGCTGTGTTCAGTGTGCTGTGTTCAGTGTGCCATGTTCACCCTGCTGTGTTCAGTGCGCTGTGTTCACCTTGCTGTGTTGAGTGTGCTGTGTTCACTGCCCTGTGTTCATGCTTCTGTGTTCAGTGCACTGTGTTCACCCTGCTGTGTTCAATGCGCTGTGTTCTACCTGCTGTGTTCGCCCTGCTGTGTTCAGTGTGCTGTGTTCTGTATGCTGTGTTCAGTGTGCCATGCTGCCTGGCTGTGTTCAGTGTGCTGTGTTCACCCTGCTGTGTTCAGTGTGCTGTGTTCACACTGAGCTTTTATTGGCTTTACTTGATCTGATGTCATTTTTGACTCTTGTATGGGCGCTCCTTATGTGTGCATCTTCCTGTGCTGCTTTTGGCTGAAGTAAATTGTGATGTCACAGTTCCTTCTTATGTAAATAAATTTCTTTCCTTCTGTCTGTCTTTCAGGTTCGGCCACTGGAACGAAGAACATCCAGGTGCTGGATCTCAGAGGGTAACTTTTAGAGGACGAAACAGTCCATGGAGCGCTCAAGGACGAGCGGCGTCTGCCTCTGGTTAGGCCTGGTCTCCTTGGCGACGACCCTGACACAAGGTGATGCTGGGGTCGTAAACGAGACATGTTCAGAGGGGACATCAAAATGCAAGCCAGGAATCCTGCTGCCGATCTGGTATCCCGAGAACCCCTCGACTGGGGACAAAATGGCACGTGTGATCGTCTACTTTGTTGCAATGATCTACATGTTCCTGGGGGTCTCCATCATCGCTGACCGCTTCATGGCTGCCATCGAGGTCATCACGTCTCAGGAAAGAGAGATTGTGGTGAAGAGGGCAAACGGGGAGACGATGACAACAACAGTGCGCATTTGGAATGAAACCGTGTCGAACCTGACACTACTGGCTCTGGGCTCATCTGCTCCTGAGATCCTGCTGTCAGTGATTGAGATCTGCGGTCATGGTTTCTATGCTGGCCATTTAGGACCATCCACCATTGTAGGCAGTGCGGCCTTTAACATGTTTGTCATCATTGGCATTTGTGTGTCTGCAGTGCCAGATGGTGAAGTACGTAAGGTGAAACACCTGCGTGTGTTCTTTGTGACGGCGGCTTGCAGCGTGTTTGCATACGTCTGGCTCTACATGATCCTCGCTGTTTTTTCACCCAATGAGGTGCATGTGTGGGAGGGGCTTATAACACTTGCTTTTTTCCCTGCTTGCGTTATCTTGGCTTGGGCTGCTGACCGTCATCTGCTGTTCAACAAGTTCATGCAGAAGACCTACAGAGCCGACAAGCACCGCGGCGTGATCATTGAGACTGAGGGTGAGCGGTCCAAAGGCATTGAGATGGATGGGAAAATGGCGAACTCGCACTTCCTGGACGGTGGTGCTGCTACTAACCTGATGGGACTGACAGAGGGAAAAGAAATGGACGAATCACGTCGGGAGATGATCCGAATTTTGAAGGACCTAAAGCAGAAACATCCGGAGAAGGACCTGGACCAGCTGGTAGAAATGGCAAACTACTATGCATTGTCACACCAGCAGAAGAGCCGAGCATTCTACCGCATCCAGGCCACACGGATGATGACGGGTGCTGGCAACATCCTGAAGAAGCATGTTGCAGAGCAGGCAAAACGCAGCACTAGTATACAGGAAGTGCATGTCGAAGAGCCAGAGGAGTTTGTGACACAGATTGGATTTGAACCTGCTGCATATCAGTGCTTGGAGAACTGTGGCGCTGTCCTGCTAACCATCATGCGCAAAGGTGGTGATGTCTCTAAGACAGTATATGTTGACTACAAGACTGAAGATGGCTCAGCCAATGCTGGTGCTGATTATGAGTTCACAGAGGGCACCGTGGTGTTCAAACCTGGCGAGGTAATCAAGGAGATTGCCATTGGCATCATCGATGACGATATCTTTGAGGAAGATGAGCACTTCTTTGTTCGGCTCAGCAACGTTCGGGCGCTCGACTCGGTGAATAACGACGAGATGCCACCGTACCCCACAGTGGTGCTCGGGTTTCCTGCTGTAGCCACCGTGACCATCCTAGATGACGATCATGCAGGGATCTTCACATTTGAGAGTGGGACAGTGCATGTGAGTGAAAGTGTGGGAATTATGGATGTCAAGGTGCTCAGGACGTCTGGGGCAAGAGGGACGGTCATTGTTCCATATCGCACTGTCGAGGGACTCGCTATAGGAGGTGGGGAAGACTTTGAGGACACGTATGGAGAGCTGGAGTTCAAAAACGATGAGACTTGGTGAGGATAACCATTCTTCTGTATGTCTGTACATTGTACCTTTTGATTGGAATGACAGGGTGACGTATCCTGAGGAAAACTCACACTAATTTGCATAAAATACTTGTTTAAAATACAGAATATAACAGTTTAGCAACATTATCCAGTGAAGTTATCAAATGTTAAGTGGAGACCTTTTTTTTTAGCATGCTAGTTAACGTTGGAATATTTCACGAGACAAGTTCAGTAGCTAGCTACCTATCATTAGGTGAACGAAGCTCCGCCCTCACTGACACAGAGCTGTCTGTCTCTCAGGCAAATTAGTTGTGTGTGTGTGTGTGTGTGTGTGTGTGTGTATGAGAGATGCAGGAATCTACTGTATGCAGTTGTGTCCCATTTGCTACTCGAGATCAACTTGACAAAAAAGCAAACACACACACACTATATTTAGAAATGGGGCAGTTCCCTTCATTTGATGTCGCTGAGTTATGCAGCTCTCGCTCACGCTTCCTCTTTCTCACACACACACACACACACACTGTGTGTGTTGATCACTCCATAGACTGGTACGGTCCCCCTTTATCACTGCAGTGTACCATATGGATATGGTTATCACTCCAGCATTCTGTATGGTCCCTCTTTTTATCGCTCTAGAGTTCCCTACTGTCCCCTTTATCAGTCCAGAGTTCTGCACCATCTCCCTTTATCACGCCAGCCCTCTCTCCAGTCCCCTTTATTACTCCAATGTTCCATCCAGTCCCAGTCTTTCACTGCAGAGTTCCATATAGTCCCTGTGTATCACTCCGGAGTTCCAGAGTGATTGTCCCTTTTAAGTCAAGTCAATTTGAATTATCTAGCACTTTTAACAATAGACACTGCCGCAAAGCAGCTTTACAGAAAAATATAAATGTGTGTGAATTTATCCTTAATGTGGAAGCCTGAGGTGATGGTGTTAAAGGAAAAATTCTCTGAAACGACACAAGGAATAAACCCTGAGAGGAACCAGACTTTAAAGGGAACCCATCCTCATCTGGGTGATAACGGATAACGTGATTATAAATAAATCACTTCTATAACTGTGTCCTATAGAATCACAAAGTACAACTGTGCCACCAGGAAATTCATTATAGTTTAACAGGAAGTCGGTTTTGTTGTCGCAAAACTGTATTAATTTTCCAAATCCATCTTCTAAGTGTATCTTTAGGCTGTCCTTATGGGGCCATCCTCCACAGGAGCAAAGTTAAGAGAAAGTCAGCTAGAAGTAGGGGATCAGGATGGATCAGGCAGGTCAGAAGAGCAGGAGCGGTTCAGCATCACTGGTGTCTCAGGAGTGACGTGGAGAGAGAGACAGAGAAAACACAGGTTGTTAGGTATGCTCGGTGTGACCTAATGGTTCAGAACAGTATGTTTTGCGCTGAGTGCAAGCAGGGACTCCAGCAAGACTAACTATGACAGCATAACTAAAAGGGGAGAGCCAGCAGGTAACACAGTCATGAGGGCGCTTTGGAACATAAAGCAGCAGCCACTACACCGTCAACAAACACAAGTGAGCGAGTGAGAGTGGGGGGGGAGGCGACAGCATCCATACATCCCAGTTTACCAAAACACTCTATGCCTCAGGACCCTCCAGATCTATACCTTTACCTCATAAAAAAAACTATTAACAAAAGGCTTGACTAAACAGATATGTTTTCAGCCGAGACTTAAACACTGAGACTGTGTCTGAGTCCCAAGCACTACTTGGAAGGCTGTTCCATAACTGTAGGGCCTTTGTAAGAAAAGGCTTCGCCCCCTTCACTATACGAGGTACCAGCAAATAGCCTGCACCTTTTGATATAAGTAGGTGTGGCCGGTCATAAAGGACCAGAAGTTCACTCAGGTACCGTACATGTGTAAATTATTTCAACTGAATGACAGGTATTAACTACGTGAAACCATGTTTCTGTGAATTGAAGATCAAGTACAATCATTTTGGATCTTCTTTCCACAAATTTTGTCTCAGTACTGTCTCAAAATATTGTGACGTATTATTGTTATAAACATGAACATGATAAAGTTGTTTTATGAGGTGTTTCTGTGAAGACTGAGAAATTTGGTCAAAATGAAGTATGTTGGGTTTGGGTGTAAATACTGACAAATGATGGTACCACATCCCAAGTGAAAAGGACACAGCAGAGCCGCGCTCAAACGTTTTTAGATTTTTCAGTATACAACACCAATCACATACTTTCGTTTTGTGAGATGTCAACTATGTGACAGATAGACCAGCTACTATCTGTTTTTATTTATTTATTTTTTTTGTGAACCCCCTCCTTTAAAGTCAAAATAAAATGGCTTGTTGTCTAGAATGTGGCTTCATCAGTAGACACTGGTGGTTGAATTGTTGTAGCCTGCATTGCAGTATCCAGCAGCACTGGCAAGCTAAATCTACCTTCAATTAGACGTCACGTAGTTGACGCCGCATAGTTGACGTCACAAAGTTGACAAATTTTGTGCTTTTTGGCTTGCCATGTCCATTGGTATCAACCTACAGTATTATCGCCCAGGGTCATGTGCGTGAAGGGACTGGGCTGCCCCTTTGTTTCATCATACTGACTACTTACCACAATTACTCACGCGGATATAATCACCGTCACGGAGTTGACTTGTAAAAAAAGGCACGCTTCAATTTTTACACGCTCAACTCCACGCAAAAAAGCGTACCAAAAGCAGTACACATGATCGTGCGTACGAGGTGTTGTTCTGTTCCCCTCCCTGCCAGATAGCATGACGCGGACGAAACTTGTATCTCAGTAACCGTAGCAACGCTGGGGCTGAATTCAGCACTGTCACAGAGTTGACCACAAGTTCGTGGGAAACCTACTTTGGCTGAGCTGCAGTCAAAATGATTAAAAGCTGCATCGAGTTGAGTTGTATTTTCTTTAAACACACTCATATCCATGACATGCACGGAGGGTAATCCTGTCTGCGGGCTATCACTGGAGAAATAGCACTGTTAGTTCAAACCAAGGTTGCAGCTGGGTAGGACAAACCAAGTTGGCCATTTTCACACTTATTTCGATTTTTTTTCCAACAACTAAGAAATTTCAGAGAGGTCTGCTGAATTTTTTTTTTTTTTCACAGTAAGCCCCAAGGAGTTCTTGCTATATGTCCAGGTTTTAGATCTCTCCACATTAAACAGGCCTAGAGATGGCTCTGGGACACACATTTCTCAGTATTCACAGAAACACTTTTATATTAGATAGGGCTGTCGAAGTGAACGTGATAATGCGTTAACGCAAACTCCTCTTAACACCACTATTTTTTTGAAGCGCTATTAATGCATGCACATTCTGTGCCCCTCCCCCGTAGTTTGGAAAGTCAGGAAATGATGTAGTGCAAGCGAGTGATGTACCGAGTAGCTGGCTGGCGTAAGAAGAAGAACAACAACAACTTTATTCATCACACGCTTGTGAAATTCCTCTCTGCATTTAACCCATCTGAAGCAGTGAACACACACACACGTGAGCAATGAGCGCACACACACACACACACACCCAGAGCAGTGGGCAGCCATGCTAACAGTGACCTGGGGACCTCGCTCAAGGGCACCTCTGCCCAAGGCCGTCCCATATTAACCTAACCGCATGTCTTTGGGCTGTGGGGGAAACCGGAGCACCTGGAGGAAACCCACTCAGACACAAGGAGAACATGCAAACTCCACACAGAAAAGCCTCCGCCGGCCACTGGGCTTGAACCCAGAACCTTCTTGCTGTGAGGCGACCGTGCCGCCACATGCTAAGAACATGTATTTATTCCATTGAAAAAGTGTACTGTATGTATTATAATGTACCGAGAGTGTATACACTAGAAAAGTACAACAGATGTATTTTGAAGGTACCACCCCAGTGACAAGAAAAGGTACAGTTTAGTATTTCTGAGACATTTTAAAATTAGAGGAAAAAGCCTTTCATGTAGGTCAGTAGCAGCTGGTGAAAAAAATTCTTGGTGGGGCTGGTGTGCCAATAGATTTCCCTGCCTAGTCCAGTATAAGCGTTCAAATGAACAATTCCACAATAATAATAATAATTTAATTTCCTTCTCAAAATCAGCAGTTTCACAGATAAACTAAATTAACAATTTACAGCTATATTAGGCTCCATTTATGCTTTGGAAAGGAACGATATCAAATACAATACAATACTCAAATACCTCTTCATTGTGCCTTCTTACAGCAATGCGGGGCCCATTGTCTAGCTGCGCCGCTATGCTAATCCTTCCGAACATAGCTAGCTTTACGCAGTTTTCCATGTGAACTCTTGATCTTTCATGCTTCTTGATGCGTTCAGAGAGGTGCTTTAAGTCAGTTTGTCCAGACTGTGTCCACATCAAATCACACCTGTCACTTTTGAAAAGGATGCAGGGGAAACAAAAAAGTGCATTGGCTGTTCCATAGCCTGTCAGCCACAACTTATGCTGGAACCAACTCCTGCAAAAAGTCCTGTTGTAGGCTTTAACTTTCTCCTTGGTTGGCTGGGTGATGTTTATTTCG
>JAODOK010000025.1:72622831-72638630 GCA_027576575.1 Netuma bilineata | reverse complement strand
TTAATTGAATGAAAAAAGGTGAAAAGGAAAATGGCTGTTTTGATAAAAACACTAAACACACACACACATACATATATATATATATATATGTATGTGTGTGTGTATATATGAGAGAGAGGAGTAAACGATAGAAATAAAGGTTGAGAGAGGGGGAGAAAAGTGATGAGATGATAGAGTGAAAGAGGGAGCTGAAGGACGGTTGATTTTATTGTGGGTAGAAGATGGGGAGAGTGATAGACAAAGAGATGTAGGAGTCAGAGGAAATCTTCCTCTACACTGAAGAGGATGGCTTCATGAATAAATGAACTGATGGAAGGATTCTTCATCATGGACAGAGGAATGAGATAAATGGAGGAAGAGGACATGCGCATGTGAACAGTCGTCTCTTCAATGCATGTGGTGTCGGTCATCTTTGGGGTTCAGGAACTGCAACTTCCTACGCTGAAACAGAAAAATGCATCATCCATTTACATGGCATTTTAGCACAGCACAGCCCAAAAGCTTTCCAAACAATACCTATCTAGACTGCATTTTAAAATGGCCATGACCAAGAAATCGTATAGACAAAGTAGAAGTATTATGGCCTATAGCATTCCATTAGATTTTTTTTACCACTTTGTACTGTGCTACCTTATTGTATTTGTGATTATCTGTGAATGTTTGTATTTTTACCAGTAATGCTTCAATTTCCTACAGAATCAATAAAGCTTCTTTCTAACTATCATTTAACATACTGTATGTATTAGCAGATATTAACTGATGTGTGTATTTTCATTATGAACCATACCTGCTTTAAACTAAGGGTCCCTCTCCTTCTTGACTTTCACATCTCCAGCCAAGATGGTGGAAATCTCCCCCTGCATGAATGCCCAGGGCACATTGGAGCCCACCAGTGGGCATTTATCACCACTTGGGCAGTACACTTCACTCCCTGAGCCCTGATTACGGATGAATTCTCTGGTGCATGGGAAGCAGAATTTGTGCACGGGTACTGAAGGGCACTGGACAAAGTGTGTATCCTCAAGCCTTTCATGGCAAATGGTGCAACAAAGAGGAGCTCCAGATGCTCCAGAGATGTCAGATCCTTGGTCTGCCACTGCAACAGGGGGCATTGCTGTGGCAACCGCAGCAGTTCCGGAACCATTTTCACCATTACGTGATGCCAGTCTCCTTTGCCCGGATGAAGAAGGGCTAGCACTGGAAGTGTGAGTGCCACTGCTTCCTGGCATGTCTTTTGGCGACTGGCTAATGGCACCAACGTTGTCTGCAACACTCATGAGGGCGCTGATAGGTGAAGGGTCACTACCATGGGAAACAGGAACCACCTCCTGAAGATTTGGAGGCTGGCCAGGCATAGCACTGGCAAGAGAACTTGTGGGAATGTGGGTGCTCATGCCAGGGTACCAGTGCTGTCGTATTTGCTCCTCTGATGTCATCCTCTCAGCACCATCCGGATCCGGAGAAGGTTTTCGGCGCCGCATTCGAGGTTGGACAGGACGTCCAGGATGGCAGAGTGCAGTGGGTAACATGGCATAGGCAGCATCCAAATAAGGTTGAGGGAGTGAATCAGGTATTGGTGGTTCTTTAAATGCCCGAACAGCGTCGCTGAGTAGCTCAGAAAGGAGACGCCAATCACCAGCACCATGCCGCTTCTCGTATTCGACATATTTAAAGCCTGAGCTGATCACTTTGCCTGAGTCTTTTTGGCTATCCTGGAACATCTGCTTCACCAGTGCCAACAGGCTCGAGAAAACATTGCCTGATCCACACGGGTACTCGACAAACACCCTGAGCTCAAAATCCACACCAAGCTTGGCGTCAAATGCAAACACTCTCCCAACAAGGCCATGGTCTTTCTTAAAGCGCACGTTGAATGGTGCACAACTGGAAAGTGCAAGCAAAGTGTCACGCACAGGTTTGGGACGGGCAGCCCAATCATCAGCCCGGTTCCGGACACTTTCGGAAAGTTCAGCTAGTGCTTCATTATTCCTCTGTCTCTCCTTCAGATCCTCTGAACTCACAAATGACATCCCAACACCCATTGCCTGTCTCTTCCCAAGTTCGCTCAACATTGGTCCAGATAGGGCCAACGGTGCACCGCTGGATCTCGTGCCGATTAAGAGGCCATGCGGCGTACCCACAATCCCCTGGGCCATCAAATTGGGCGGCACACCTGCCACCATCGTCCTCCTCGCATTGGGACTTTGCCTGCTAACCTCTGCAACAGCACCGTCTTCCAACCTGGGCAGTCCATTAGGAAGTCGAGCAGGTACAAAATCTCCTCTGCTCCTTTCAAATCGCTCAGCAGTGTTTCTGCCCCCATCCAGCGCGCCATCTTTCGCCCCAGGGCCGTGTTTACCACCCGACTGGGGACCTGGAGACCTTCCGTCCTGCATCACATGGGTGCGTTTTAGCTGCCTTGCCGTGTCTATTAGCATTTCTATCCTGTCTGCACCTTCATAATTCACACACCCGCGACACACAGCTTCGCTAAAATCCCAAATCATGGCCCAAGGCATCTTGGGCAAGTCGCAAAGATAACACCATTGCCGCCTGGAAGATGCCTGCGAGGAGGAAGAGGAGGACATGTTTGATTTCTGATCCGCCCCCGATTTTCTTTTGTCTCTTTTCTCTTCTTCTCTTTTCACCTCGTTCTGTCCGTGTAATAAAACTCTCCACCTTTATACGCAAAATAAACTTTTTCTAAACATCCAGAACGAAACTAGACCGATGTCTGTATTTTAGCCGATGTGGCTAGCTAACTAGCTACGGCCGCGAGAGTTTTCGCCTGGAAGAAGCTGGAAAGTTACACAACTGTGTTGCGGTGTAGAATGGGAAATGTAGTTTTACTTGAACTTTTTCGGTCTCCCCCCGAGTCAAGAAGAGTTACCTCTACAAAAGATTTCTCCAAAATAACACCAAATTGATGTTTGTACAAACACAAATTTTACTTATTGTTTATACATAAAATATTATCATTATAAAATAATTACTTTATATATAAACTAAATGGGTGAAGAAAATAACTCAGTTTTAGGAAAGAATTAGTTTTTGTGTTTATTTACACGACCTAAGTTTTGAAATGGATATACCAAAGTGTGGATTTTATTAGGAATATTTAATGAGGTATATCTTGAATCTCGGTTGATATATAAAGCAACATGCACTTTTACCATAATGTAAGTAAGACCTTTACAGTGACAGAGGGAGGACATGCTACTACATTTCCCAGGGACCACCACGGCATGTTGCGTTGGTGACGTAATTCCGTTAGAGCTTCCTGGAACTCAAAAGTTTGAGATTTATTTATTTGTAGGAAAACAGAATAAAAACTGGACATGTATTACTGAAAGTCACCCCCAGAATAAGAATGCCAAATAAATATCAACACATTAAATGAATAACGTTGTTAATAACGATGGTAAATGTGCGACCGTGAACACTGAAACGACTATGTATATGTTTTCCTCGTATTTTTTTTTCCAATACTGACAGTATTGACAGATTTTGGGAATTGTTTTGTTGTTGTGTAATTGTTAATATCAGCCCACATCTTACTGTTTCCTGACTTATTCCTTTGTGGAAGTACTCCACTGAAACTCGTGTTGCATTTTTGAACAGTTGCTTTGTAAGAATAATAAGGTTAAATAAATAAATAAATAACTTGAAAGGTAGGCTACCTTGAAGATTTTTCAAGTATACAGGGGCGGCTCCAGGAAAATGGGAAGAGGGGGTGTCAACCCAGTAAAGCTGGTGGTCCGGGGGCTGCTAGAGGCCCCCTGAAGCTCTGCAGTTTTTAAATGCCTGGAGATGCATTTTGAGCTGTTAGAGACATGCTGTGAATGAACTCTCTTAAAGAAAATTACCATATCAAAATATGTTTTAAAAGTAGGAACTTTCAAAACCATTTTATGAGTCACTGAAAATGATATTGTCAGAGTTGTAGGTATATGCGTAGAACATAATTACAACTGATATATGGTAATATTGATAAGTTGCATTGTCCTATAATGCATTACCACATGACACATTACAGTGTAGTACACAGAACACAAAACACCTTATATCAATAAATTATTACTATTTTAGCAACTGCAATCTGAGCTCCTGCTCAGGACATTGTGTACATATAAGACAGTGAATATACCCAGGTAAACTGAGGGAATGTAAGTGGCCACTTCAGACAGAGTTTAATGCCAAGATAACTATAAACAAAGACTGCAAGAGTTGTATGTCTATAATACAAAGTCAGTAACTGCAATCTGAGCTCCTGAGTCTAATAGACTGGGATAACGATACAACAATTGTGTGAGTTGCATGTGAACAAGTCCTATAATAAGTCTTAGATCTCAAGACTCAGGGGATTTCAAGCAGATTTTCTTCAAAGCCGTTGCAAAAATCAACATCTCTCACAGACCTGTCCAGCCGCTGTCATAAAAATCAAAGTGAGGCTCAGCCCCAAAACGGCACGAGTCCCATGTACATACACAAGGTATAGTAAGTACAGGGTTACCCTATTAATGAATACGAGCAGTAGCCGGACAGCCAACACGTGTGTGTACGCAGTAAGCCTGCTGTAGCATCTTATCATTTTGGCTTGTGAACATTAGGGCTGTCAAAATTGCTGAAAAATGATGATCGAATATTCGTTTTCAAAAACTCATGTATATTCGAACATATTCGAACATTACAGTTGCGCATTTTGTCATTGACGCGCATTACGTCAATAACAGGAGAAAGTAATAGACACAACTAGGCCAACGTGTACACAGCAGGTAGTTTATTTAACTTTAAACATATGACAGTGTAAAACAAGTTAAATTATGGCAAAGTGCGCGCTCTCTGCCTTGCACCCTGACATTCTCTGCGCAAAACCTTTTAAACGCTGTTGAACGTCACCAGCGAGCTGTGCTGTGGTAGGCTATATGCCTACACGTACAAAACGGTAAACAAAACGAAGCACAGAGTTCGTATAAATGTGACAAATAACTTTTACCCTTGGGTTTATACAAATATAAAGTGCTATTCAAAACAGAAAAGGGCTACTTACATTCTCGATGCTTGTATAAAAAATGACAACTCACGGTGATCTCTTTGTCTATAATGCACTGTACCATCGGGGCTTAGGCCTGAAGGCCTACAAGTTATTTGCCAGAAACACTAGATAGTCCACATTCGAAGGGGACAGTGCCGATCTCTTTTTATTTACTATATTCCCAGCAGATGAAAAGACGCGTTCAGCGCGCACTGAAGATCCTGGGATGGAAAGATATTTCTTTGCCATCTGGGCGATGTGAGGGTATCTGCCAGAGCCCGAAGTTTTCCACCACATGAGAGGGTCTTGTTGAGGAGGAATTGGAGACTCTTGTTCATACATCACCATCTCTTTTTGAAGCAGCTGACTGATGTCCTCGTCTGCTGCTGGCATGTCCGCGCAATACATTTCTCCGAAGAGACACCCCATAGCAGATAGCGCTGTGTTCTCAGCAGATTGCTGTTCACGGGGCCGTCCGGTAGCGGCCTCACTGCTTGTGCCTCCTGCCACTTTCATCTCCTCCAGAATAGCCACATGCACCTGCTGTCTCTGCTCCTCTTCCAAATGAAGGAGGCGATGGAAGCGTGGATCCAGGTAGCTTGCTTTGTTAAGCAGCATGCATGCGTCCTTTTCCTCAGTATACAACTTCACAATTTTGGAGCGCTAATCGCTTGGCTTTAGAATTGTGGGACAGCACGACCTCTACCGCTGGCGCGTTTTTTTTTCGAATATTAAATTTCACATTCAAATTCTGATTTTTTTTTACTATTCGAATTTATATTCGAATCTTGCATATTCGTTGACAGCCTTAATAGGCAGACACTTCACCTGGAGTATGGAATGTTTTAGTGGAGTCGTTCACCGTGACCCTAAGTGAAGCTGGATACAGCATGGCGTAACGAGCTCCGGAGATGTTCTGCAGCTCCCTTTTAACAGCCATGAATTCCCGTCTCCATTTCAGCGTCGCTGCTGCAAAGTCTTGGAAGAAAAATATTTTGCATCCCTGGAAGAGAACCTCCTTTTTGCGTCGTGCAACCTCCATGACTCTCTGGTGGTCGGAAAAGTTGTGGAATCTGACGATCATAGCACGGGGCAGCTTCGATGCGGTAGGGCCGGGTGTACGGTGGGCCCGCTCCAGTTTTATCCAATCTGCTTTAGTCTCAATATCCAGGATCCAGGGGATCCACTGCTCCATAAACTTCACCGCGTCACTGCCCTCCACATTCTCACATAGTCCCAGGATCCTCAGATTCTTTCGGCGACCTTGGTTTTCCTGGTTCTGAAGATGCTCTGTTAGCTCCTTAACTGACTAAGCTAAGTTAAGCTAGCGACCTGCTTCTCTGTTTCGACCGCAGTATTTTCCACTGCTAATATCCTCCCCTCGGCTTCGTTGAACCGGACACCAATCTCATTAAGATGCTGGGATATGTTATTGTTAATACTGTGTAGTATACGGTCCAGTTTGTCGTCAATCACACTGGTGATATTAGCCGTCATTACCTCCATAACTTTTGCAATGGTTCAGGTGTGTCGCCTGCGTTATCGCCATCTTGGCAGGGCAGCGACTTCTCCGCCATGGTCTTCTTAGCCTGTTTCCGAGGCATTTTGCTGGTCGAATTGCCCCCAAAATGCTCCAAAGACGTTACACGGAGTCGATACTCCGTATTAACAGTTAGGTTGTTGAGAATGAATGATTAATATCGAAAGATAAGTGGGTGTGTGCCGGAGCTCCAGCAAAACGTGGCTACTCGGCTGCTTGCATCCGGGTTCCATTTTTAACAGTTTTAACATGAAGTCTGTTTTGTTGATGTTATAAACTGTTCATTGATGGAAACTTGAGTGCAAAACTGTTCATGACAACTGCAGTCCTAAAGTTAGCAAGTCAACTGTGTTACGGACCCATGGGGCTCCTCCCCACCTGCTGTAGTAACGAGACTTTCACAGGTGCTGCGCGAGTCGCTGATTGCCGGCGCGCGGAGATCAGCTGCACCTGATGGCCTTCAGGGCTTTTAAAAGAACATCAGAAGAGGCAAAGGATGCCCACCGCCTTCTCTCTCTCGCACCTTTTTGACACTTATTTTCTTCACACGACCCTTCACATTTTGCACACACTTTCATTTACACTCACACTTTACTTTCAATATTTTGTTATACATTTTATCTTCAGTAAATTAAGTAAAACTTTATTCCGCGTTTGGTCTTCCCTTTTCTGGTATGTGGGCCGTTGGGGCAGAGCGTAACAGAATTGGGGGCTCGTCCGGGAGTTGAAACGCTGGTAGGCTAATTAGTGTTTTCTCGCCGACTAGGCTCTGTGTTGCATTCATTGCCTCGGCGTTGATAATTAAGAGTTTCACCAGTCAGGTCCTCTGAAGTTGTGGACTGATTTGGAAAGCGCTGTATCTGGTAAGTTAGTTATGATACAGTTCATAGAGTTTATTGGGAAGACGCAAGCAGATTAAGTAAGATTTGATTTCAGTTTTGAAATTTTGTTGTGGTGCAGGAGACGAAGAGAAAATTTTGTTCATCTGTGCCTTGGCGTGTTTCTGAGCCAGGCAGAAGAAGCGGTGGTGGTTTAATTGGTTGGTAAGTGTGGGTCTGCGCTGCGTTTACAGGATTGAGTTAAGTGATGACGTGTTCGATAATTAATTTGGGAGTTTGCCAATACCTGCATGGTTTGTTATTTTAGTTTGTTATGTTAGTTTGTTGTTTTTGTGCTTACCCTGGATGGAGGGCACTGTCGTGGATGTCCTGCTTTAACGGCATTTTGTCGGGGGAGTAGGCTCCGCTGATATTGTGTAATAAAGATCTCTGTCCTCGGGGTTTGCCCGAGAAGAGGATTACCGTGTCTTGCAGGGCAACTCCATTTGTCTCGTCTTGATGCGCAGCATAATGGCCACACTTGCATGAAGAAAAAGTAAATTTGATTTTGTTTTGGGGTATTTGTAGTTATAAAAAAAAAAAACCCTAGTCTGTAAATGTATGGCTATTTTGGATGAATTTTTTGCTGCTCCGTCAGTGGAGGTTTTGAATAAGTTGACCAAAGATCAGTTGCGTCAAGTGTGCCAGTATTATAATTTTGATTTGGGGTTACCCAAAGTGGCGAAGTTGGCTGAGTTACAAGCATCAGTCCAAGCAGAGTTAGTTGTTAGAGGTATTCTCCCATCACCATTATCTGTAGCCATGGAAGAGTTAGAGCATGGGGAAAAGTCAACATCTCTGTTAAAGGAGGCAACATGCATCCTTTCTTTTGAGCAACAAAAAGAGCTAATTGAAATGCAGCAGAGAGAAAGAGAAGCTGAACGAGAAGCCCAACGGAAAGAAAGAGAGGCTCAGCGTGAATATGAACTAGGAAAAATGAGATATGAATGTGAGGTGACATTGGAACGGTTAAGACTGGTAGCCAAAGGTAAATTGTCATCTGAGGAGGGTAATGCTTTACGGGGGTCGGGGCGCCCTTCCGACATATCCATTATGGTAAAATTGCTTCCTAAATTTAATGAGAAGGACCCAGACGTTTTCTTTTCTTTGTTTGAGAATGTGGCTGTTGACTGTAGTTGGTCTGAGTCCGAAAAAACATTACTGCTTCAAAGTGTACTTGTAGATAAAGCGCAAGAAGCGTTTGTTGCTTTGTCAGCTACTGACCGAAAACAATATGAGAAAGTGAAAAAAGACGTGCTTAAAGCATACGAGTTAGTTCCTGAAGCTTATCGTTTGCGATTTCGCAGCTGGAGAAAAGGAGATAAACAGACTTATACAGAGGTGGCCAGGGAGTTGAACACTCACTTTAATCGGTGGTGCTCTGCAGTGGGTGTCACTAATTTTGAACAATTGTCTAACCTGATTGTCTTGGAACAATTTAGGAACATCCTCCCTGAGCGCATCGCTACTTACATTGCTGAGCGCAATTTAAAAACGGCTGCTGAAGCCGCATCCGTGGCCGACGATTTCGCTTTGATACACAAGAATAGTTTCAGAGAACACAACACAAGCAGGAGTTACCGTGAGCAGCATTTCGGACACTTTAACAGAAGTTCGGGGTCTTCTCCACCATGTTCATTTAGTTCACACACTAAAAATAGAATGGACCCAAATGCCAATCGGTCGCACTCCAATAAGAGCGCAGTGAATTTTCGTAAAGATTCTTTTGTTTCTACATCTGCTGTTCCGAGTAAGGATGGGAATGTGTGCCATTACTGTCTGGATAAGGGGCACTGGAAGAAAGACTGTCCAGTTTTAAAAGGGAAGAGTCTGAAAAATGTGTGATTCAGTCAAGGGGGTTAACCTGGCTGTATCTGAATCGAGTGTACCTTCTAAAATTGTGTTTCCCCAGCAGGATGGTAAACCTGTTGTCACAGTGAATTCACTTCAGCAATCAGGCCCGAGCCCCTCTGAAACTGGTGAGAGCAGTGGTGAGGTTTTTTCAACTGAAGCAGACGGTAATGGTTACTCTCCCTTCATTACTGACGGTTTGGTTTCTGTAGTGGGTAGCTCTGTCCAGGTGCCAATTAAAATACTCAGGGACACAGGGACATCTGAATCTTTTATTTTAGAATCTGTGTTGCCTTTTTCAACTAAAACTAGTACTGGGAATAATGTTTTGGTATGGGGGATTGGGTTGCAGGTTCTCTCTGTTCCTCTGCACAGGATTAATCTGCAGTCTGACCTGGTGCAGGAGGAAGTGAACCTCGCTGTCCGCCCTTCTTTACCTGTAGGGGGCATTCATCTCCTCTTGGGGAACAACCTGGTGGGGGAGCGTGTTTGGCGTGATGTACCACCCCCTGTAATTGTTAACAATACCCCCTCTATCCCAGATGACAATGAGCCTAATGGAAATTTGCCTGATGTCTTCACAGCTTGTGCCGTGACACGGGCTATGAGCCGTGCATCCGAAGTTCCTCAGCCAGAGTTAAAGCCTGGTGTTTTACCTAACCTACCTTCTCAACTTTCTCATAGTGATTTTGTTGCAGCTCAAAAGGAAGATGACACTTTAAAGGAGCTGTTCGATGGGGTTCTGCCACCTGAAGAGTTGCGCAGTGCAGCAAGGGGTTACTTTGTGCAGGATGGGCTGTTGGTACGAAAGTGGTCCGCCCACACTGACGAAGGGGTGGAGGATCCAGTGTTTCAGATAGTGGTGCCAGCTAAGTTTAGAGAAGTGGTTCTAAAGACAGCTCATGGGGATGTAGCGGGGCACCTGGGGGTTAGGAAAACCTACGACTGACTTATGAAGTACTTCTACTGGCCTAGGCTGAAGAAGGAGGTGGCATGCTTTATTAAGACGTGTCACGTATGTCAGCTAACGGGTAAGCCCAATCAGGTGTTAAAGCCAGCTCCCCTTTATCCTATTCCATCCATAGGTAAACCATTTGAGCATTTGATCATAGACTGTGTTGGACCACTCCCTCCCTCCAAGTCAGGATGTGTTTATCTTCTAACTGTGATGTGTCAGGCCACAAGGTATCCTGCTACTTATGCTTTGCGTACCATCTCTACCAGATCAGTGGTGAAGGCTCTCTCCCAGTTTATCTCTATTTTTGGTATCCCTCACACCATACAGAGTGATGAGGGCTCTAACTTTACGTCATGCATGTTTAGAGAGTTACTTGAGCAACTGCGAGTGAAGCATCGGTGTAGTAGTGCTTACCATGCTCAGAGCCAAGGTGCTCTGGAGCGTTTTCACCAGACATTGAAGTCACTCCTCAGAGGATATTGTGTGGAGCTTAACAGGGACTGGGAAGAAGGGCTCCCTTGGCTCATGTTGGCTGTACGAGAAGTGACCCAGGAGAGTACAGGGTTCTCCCCAAATGATTTAGTGTTTGGCCATAGAGTTCGTGGGCCTTTGGCAGTACTACAGAGTGAGTTGAAGTGTCCCGAGACTCCTGTGAACTTGCTTGATTATGTTAATGGATTTCGCTGCAGGTTGCTTTTAGCTTGCGAGATGGCTACAGAGAACCTGTCTAAGGCACAAAAAAAGATGAAGAGTTGGTATGACCGCCAGGCTGAGCCTAGGGTGTTCAGTCCTGGTGATTTGGTGTTAGCATTATTGCCGATGGCTAATTCCCCATTTCTTGCAAAGTATACAGGACCATATACTGTTCTTAGGCAGGTGTCTGACTTGAACTATTTGATTTCAACACCACATCGCAAGCGCCCCACTCAACTCTGTCACATTAACCTTTTGAAACCTTATTACACCAGGTCTTCAGGGTCTGGGGCAGCAGAGACTGATGACCCGGTTACGTCTGTTTCCATAGCCGTAGCTGTCGAGACTTCAGGTGCCTCTCCCTGCCTGGTGGCAGTGGGTAGTGGTGAGGATGTGGTGGGCCCCGATGACTGTGTGCTTCTCCCTCGACTGAAAAACTCAGAGAAGCTGGCAGAGTTAGATACATTGTTTGGGCATTTGTCAGCGAATCGGGCGTCTGAAATGCGAAAATTGCTGTCTGACTTCCCCTCTCTGTTTGCAGATACACCCTCATGCACACATTTAATTGAACATGACATCGATGTTGGTGATGCTGAGCCAATCAGACAGCGGTTCTATAGAGTGTCATCCGACAAACAGCGACATCTAGAGGAGGAGGTGAAGTATTTACTGGATAATGGGTTGGCAAAGCCCTCTTACTCTAGTTGGGCGTCACCATGCATATTAGTCAGTAAACCGGATGGGACTTACAGGTTTTGCACTGATTATCGCAAATTAAATAACATCACTAAACCAGATTCTTTCCCCCTCCCTAGAGTCGAGGACTGTGTTGACCGTGTAGGAGCAGCCCGGTTTGTTAGCAAGTTTGACCTCTTAAAAGGGTATTACCAGGTCCCCTTGTCACCTCGTGCTCAGGAGGTATCAGCCTTCATAACACCCTCAGGCTTGTACTCCTACACAGTAATGAGTTTTGGGTTACGCAATGCCCCTGCTACATTTCAGCGACTCGTGAACCGTGTTTCAGGTTTGCAAGGGTGTGCTGTGTACCTCGATGATGTAGTGGTTGTAAGTGATGAGTGGGAAGAACATCTGGCCCGTATCCAAGCCCTCTTCAATAGGCTGGTTGAGGCTGGCCTTATTGTAAATTTAGCCAAATGCAAGCTGGCCCAGGCAACTGTAATGTACTTGGGGAAGGTTGTAGGGCAAGGCCAAGTGAAACCTATCCAGGCCAAGGTGGTCACCATTGATGATTTCCCTGTTCCAACTACCAAACCGGAGTTGCGATGCTTTTTAGGAATGGTAGGCTACTACCGTAGCTTCTGCCCCAATTTCTCCACAGTGGTAGCTCCCTTGACTGATTTGTTAAAGGCCAATGTTAAGTTTGAATGGACTGTGACCTCCCAGGCTGCTTTTGATAACATTAAGTTGCTGTTGACATCTGCTCCAGTTTTGATGGCACCTCGCTCTAACCAACCCTTTCAGATGCAGGTTGACACTAGCCATGTGGGCGCTGGAGCCGTACTCCTGCAGAATGACGAGCATGGGGTGGAAAGGCCTGTGTGTTACTTCTCACGAAAGTTTAATTGTCACCAGTTGAATTATTCTACTATTGAGAAGGAAACTCTGGCACTAGTATGGGGGTTGCAGCAGTTTGATGTATATCTGGCTGGGGGCGTGGTCCCGATCACTGTTTATTCAGACCATAACCCACTGACATTTCTTCATTCTCTCAAGAGTCCCAGTCAGCGCCTTATGTGCTGGGCTTTATTTTTACAGCCGTACAATTTGCAGATACGGCACATTCGGGACGTGGACAATGTAATGGCGGACGCCCTGTCCCGCGCCCTGGGTGGGCCTGAACAGGTGTTCCTCTGGCTCCACTCTCTCCTCTCCTGCCTGATCTCCTTAAATTTGGCTTTCCAGGCACCGGGATTTGCTGGAGTTGTGGGTATGGGGGGGCGTGGTGGTTGAAGCCAGTGGAGGGTAGGGGGACAGGGCTTGTGGAGACATTGTCATTTGGTCCCTATCGTTGGCCTGTTAGTACCCCTAGACGACTGTAAAAGTAGTTTCAGTTAGTTTTTTTTTTCTTTTTTTTATTTGCTTGTTTTCTTGGTGCTAGGTTTTCCACCAATTCCAGAGACCTTGGAAGCCTCTGTCTTAAGGGGGGAGGTGTTACGGATTCATGGGGCTCCTCCCCACCTGCTGTAGTAACGAGAATTTCACAGGTGCTGCGCGAGTCGCTGATTGCCGGCGTGCGGAGATCAGCTACACCTGATGGCCTTCAGGGCTTTTAAAAGAACATCAGAAGAGGTGAAGGAGGCTAGCCGCTTTCTCCTCTCTCTCGCACCTTTTTGACACTTTTATTTTCTTCACACAGCTCTTCACCTTTTGCACACATTTTCATTTACATTTACACATTATACTTTCAATATTTTGTTATACACTTTATTTTCAATAAATTAAGTCAAACTTTATTCCGCGTTTGGTCTTCCCTTTTCTGGTACGTGGGCCGTTGGGGCAGAGCGTAACACTGTCTCACTTCTCACTCCCCCACTATCTCCTCTCTCACTCTTCTCTCCCCCTCTCTCCTCTCTCACTCCTCTCTCCTCTGCCCCTTTTCTCTCTCCTCTCTCACTCCTCTCTCCTCTGCCCCTTTTCTCTCTCCTCTCACTCATCATGCCTCTCTCCCCCTTTCCTTTCTCACTCCTCTCTCCTCTCACTTCTGTCTCTTCTCTCATCTGCTCTCACCCCTCTCTCCTCTCACTCCTCTCTCCTCTTCCCCTTGTCTCACGCCTCGCTGCTCTCACTCCTGTCTCCTCTCTCCCCCATCACTCCTCTCTCCTCTCACTACTCTATCCTCTCCATCTTCTCTCTCCTTTCTCCCCTCACTCCTTTTTCCTCTCCCCTTCTCTCTCTCTGCTCTCTTCTCCTTTCTTGACTCACTTTCCTCTCCCCTCTTTCTCCTCTCTCCTCTCAAGATACAAGACTTTTAACTGATATTTGGCCAGATACAGGTGCATTAGAATTTTTGTTTGGATCTCTGTTCATGATCCTTGAACTCAGTCAGTGAACTGTGAGAGGAACTCAGAAGGAGATATTCATCATAAGGACAATGTGCCAAACATTTTATATACAACATGAGTGTTTGGTGTGACGAGTGGGTAAATTTCAGTATTACAACTTTTCAGGATGAGAAAATAATTGGATGCACAACAAGGAGTTTTTTAAAGATGGAGTGCACTGTCAGGGTCTGTCAGGGACTGTCAAGGTCTGTCAGAGTCTGCCAGGGTCTGTCAGAGGCTGCCAGGACCTATCAGTCTTTCAGAGTGTGTCAAGGCCTGTGAGGGTCTGTCAAGGTCTGCGAGGGTCTGTGAGGGTCTGGCAGGGTCTGTAAAGGCCTGTAAGGGTCTGTCAAGCTCTGTCATGGTCTGTCATGGCCTGTCAGGGCCTGTCGAAGTCTGTCAGGGTCTGTTGAGGTCTGTCAGGGTCTGTCAAGGTCTGTTGAAATCTGTGAGGGTCTGTCGAAGTCTGTCAAGGTCTGTCAAAGTCTGTCTGGGTTGGTCGAAGTATGTCAAGGTCTGTCAAAGTCTGTCTGGGTAGGTTGAAGTCTGTCGAAGTCAGAAATGGTCTGTCGAAGTCAGACAGGGTCTGTCAGGGTCTGTTGAAGTCTGTTGAGGTCTGTCGAAGTCTGTCAAGTTCTGTCAAAGTCTTTTGAGCTCTGTCAGGGGCTGTCAAGGGCTGTTAAAATCTGTCAAGGTGTGTTGAAGTCTGTTGACATTGTTTGAAGGCTCTCAAGGTCTGTGAGGGTCTGGGGAGGTCTGTCAAAGTCAGTCAGAGTCTGTCGAAGTCTGTCGAGAACTGTCAGGGTCTGTCGAAGTCTGTCAGGGGCTGTCAATCTGTCCAGGTCAGATGAAGTCTGTCGGTGTCTGGGAAAGTCTGTTGAATTCTGTCTGGGTCTGTCGATGTGTCTCAGGGTCTGCCAAAGTCTGTCGAGGTCTGTCAGCATCTGTCGAAGTCTGTCAGAGTCTGTCGAAGTCTATCAAGGTCTGTTGAAGCGTGGCAGGGTCTATCAAAGTCTGTTGAAATCTGTCGAGGTCTGTCAGGGACTGTTGAGGTCTGTCAGGGTCTGTCGAATTCTGTCAGGATCTGTCGAAGTCTGGCAGGGTCTATGGAAGTCTGTAAGGGTATGTCGAAGTCTGTCAGGGTCTGTCTAAATCTGTGGAAGTCTGTCATGGTCAATCGAATTCTGTCAGGGTCTGTTCGAGGTCTGTCAGGGACTGTGGAGGTCTGTCGAAGTCTGTCATGGTCAATCGAATTCTGTCAGGGTCTGTCGAGGTCAGCCAGGGATTGTCGAGGCCTGTCGAAGTCTGTCAGGGTCTGTCGAAGTCTGTCAGGGTGTGACGAGGTCAGCTGAAGTCTGTCAGGGTCTGCCGAAGTCTGTCGGACTGTTGAGGCCTGTCGAGATCTGTTGAAGTATGTCAGGGTCTGTCGAGGCCTGTCAGGGTCTGTCAGGGTCTGTCGAGGTCTGTCGAGGTCGGGCAGGGTCTGTTGAGGCCTGTCGAAGTCTGTCAGGGTCTGGTGAGGTCTGTCAGTGTCTGGTGAAGTCTGTCAGGTACGTCAGGGTCTGTCGAGGTCTGTCGGGGTCTGTCGAGGTCTGTGAGGTTCGTCGGGGACTGTCGGGGACTGTCAGGGACTGTCAAGGTCTGTCAAGGTCTGTCAGGTTCGTCAGGGACTGTCGAGGTCTGTCAGGGTCTTTCAAAGTCTGTTAGGGTCTGTCGAGGCCTGTCGAAGTTTGTCAGGGTCTGTCGAGGCCTGTCGAAGTTTGTCAGGGTCTGTCGAGGCCT
>JAODOK010000025.1:72109884-72122869 GCA_027576575.1 Netuma bilineata | reverse complement strand
TGTTAAGCAATCCATAATGATGGCAAACAGAAACGGGCTAAGAGCTGAGCCCTGATGGAGGCCTACATTGACTGGGAAAGCTTCTGTTGTACCAGCTGTGCAGCGTACCACTGTTTCGCTTCACCATGCGCACATGCTTCTCAGGTACGACTTTCTCTCGCATGCACCAGTACAATTCCTCCCTGGGTACTCTATCATAAGCCTTTTCCAGATCGATAAAGACAGCATGCAGGTCTTTCTGTCCTTCTCTGTACTTCTCCTGTAGCTGCTGAAGGGCAAAGATGGCATCAACTGTAGAGTGCCCACTCATGAACCCAAACTGTTTTTTGCTGATGGTGACAATCTCTCTCAGTCAGTTCTCCACAATCCTCTCCAACAACTTCATCGTCTGGCTCATCAGTTTTATTCCCCTGTAATTTGCACAGTTCAGAATGTCGCCCTTGTTCTTATATATGGAAACTTTTGTGCTCTTTCTCCATTCACCAGGTATTCTCTCCTCCTCCATGATCTTTCTGAACAACTCTGTCAAACATGTCACTCCAGCCACTCCCATATATTTCCACACTTCTATCGGGATGTTATCAGGGCCGACCGCCTTCCCATTCTTCATCTTTTTCAAGGCATTGATGACTTCAGCTTCTGAGATGATGTTCGCTTGCTCTTCCATGATTGTTTGTTCAGTGCTTCTTTGGATTCTTGGGTTTTCCTCATTCATCAGTTTGTGAAAGTAGTTGTGCCACCGTTGGAGTATCTGCGCATTCTCTGACAGAACTGTGTCATCCTCATTTTTGATGAGCTTTGCTTGGTATATGTCCTCCAAGTCTTTGTTCTTATTCTTCCCAATTCTTAATGCTCTCTTCTGACCCTTGTTGGTATCTAGTTCAGAGTTACCTCATTTCATTATTTTCAAACTTCCAGGCCCCTAGTTCACAGGTCCCTAATTTAGAGGTCCCGAGTTTCCCTTTCTGCTAGTTCACAGGTCCCTAGTTTCCCTTTCCCCTCATTCACAGGTCCTTATTTCACAGGTCCCTAGTTTCCCTTTCCCCCAGTTCACAGGTCCGCAGTTCACAGTTCAATCATATTATTATTTTCAAACTTACAGGCCCCTAGTTCACCGGTCCCTAACTTACAGGGCCCGAGTTTCCCTTTCTGCTAGTTCACAGGTCCCTAGTTTTCCTTTCCCCTTATTCTCATGTCCCTAGCTTACAGGTACCTAGTTTCTCTTTCCCCAAATTCATAGGTCCTTAGTTTACATGGCCCTATTTTCCCTTTCCACTCCTTCACAGGTCCCAAGTTTACAAGGCCCTAGTTTCCCTTTCCACTCTTTCACAGGTCCCCACTTCACAGGTCCCGAGTTCACAGTTCATTCATTTAATTATTTTCAAACTTCCAGGCCCCTTAGTTCACAGGTCCCTAGTTTCCATTTCCCCTCATTCACAGGCATCTAGTATACAGGTCCCGAGTTTCCCTTTCCCCTTGTTCACAGGTCCCTGATTCAGAGTTACCTCATTTCATTATTTTCAAACTTCCAGGCCCCTAGTTCACCAGTCCCTAGTTTACAGGTTGCGACTTTCCTTTTCTGCTAGTTCACAGGTCCCTAGTTTTCCTTTCCCCTGATTCTCATGTCCCGAGCTTACAGGTACCAATTTCTCTTTCCTCTAAATTACAGGTCACTTGTTTCCCTTTCTCCTAGTTCACATGCCACTTGTTTCCTTTTCACCTTTTTCAGAAGTCCATAATTTACAGGTCCCTAGTTTCCCTTTATCCGGTTTCACTGTTTCCTATTTTCCCTTTCCCCTAGTTCACAGGTCCCTAGTTTCCTTTTCCCTTCATTTAAGGGCCAATAGATTTCCTTTCCCCTATTTCACAGGTCTCTAGTTTACTAGTGTCCCTTTCCCCAAAGTCACAGGTCACTAGTTTCCCTTTCCCCTAGTTCAAACGTCATTAGTTTCCTTTTCTCTTTGTTTACAGGTCCTTAGTTTAACTTTCCCTGAGTTCACAGGTCATGAGTTTCCCTTTCCCCTAGTTCACAGGTCACTAGTTAGCTTTCCCCTAGATCAAAGGTCTCTAGTTTCCCTTTCCCATAGTTTAGAGGTCCCTAGTTTCCCTTTCCGCTCATTCACATGTCACGAATTTCCCTTTCCCCTATTTCACAGGTCCCTAGAGTAGAGGTCCCTAGTTTCCATTTCTCCTAATTCACAAGTCCCTAGTTTCCCTTTCCCCAAGTTCACAGACCCCTAGATTACAGGTCCCTAGTTTCCCTTTCCGCTAATTCACAGGTCCCTAAGTTCTCTTTCCTCTATTTCACAGGTCACTAGTTTCCCTTTCCCCTAGTTCACACGTCCCTAGTTCGCAGTTGCCTCATGTAATTATTTTCAACCTTCCAGGCCACTAGTTCACAGATCCCTAGATTACAGGACCTTAGTTTCCCTTTCCGCTAGTTCACGGGTCCCTAGTATCCAGGTCCCTAATTTCCCTATACCCTAATTCAGAAGTCCCAAGTTACAGGTCCCGAGTTTCCCTTTCCCCGAGTTCACAGTCCCTAGTTTACAGGGCCCTAGTTCCCCTTTTCATTCTTTCACATGTCCCTAATTTACAGGTCCCAAGTTTCCTTTTCCCCTATTTCACAGGTCCCTAGTTTACAGGCCACTAG
The DNA here is from genome assembly GCA_027576575.1 of Netuma bilineata. Taxonomy (NCBI): domain Eukaryota; kingdom Metazoa; phylum Chordata; class Actinopteri; order Siluriformes; family Ariidae; genus Netuma; species Netuma bilineata. The sequence goes on along the minus strand of JAODOK010000025.1, from coordinate 72,120,216 downwards.
TTTCCCTTTCCCCTAGTTCACAGGATCCTAGATTACAGGTCCCTAGTTTTCCTTTCCCCGAATTCATACGTCCCTAGTTCACAGTTGCCTCAATTCATTATTTTCAACCCTCCAGACCACTAGTTCACAGGGCCCTAGTTTCCCTTTCCACTCTTTCACATGTCCCTAATTTACAGGTCCCAAGTTTCCTTTTCCCCTAGTTCACAGGTCCCTAGTTTACAGGTCCATAGTTTCCCTTTCCCCCAGTTCACAGGTCCCTAGTTCATAGTTTACTCATTTTATTATTTTCAAACTTCCAGGCCTCTAGTTCACCGGTCCCTAGTTTTCCTATCCCCTAATTCTCATATCCCTAGCTTACAGGTACCTAGTTTCCCTTTCCCCTAGTTCACAAGTCACTTGTTTCCCTTTCCCATAGTTCACATGTCACTAGTTTCCTTTTCACCTAGTTCAGAGGTCCCTAATTTACAGGTCCCTAGTTTACCTTTCCCCTAGTTCATTGGTCTCTAGTTCACAGTTCCCTCATTTAATTATTTACAACCTTCCAAGCCCCTAATTCACAGGTCACTAGTTTTCCTTTGCACTAGTTCACTGTTCCCTAGTTTCCCTTTCCCCTCATTCAAAGGTCACTAGATTCCCTTTCCTCTAGTTCACAGGTCCCTAGTTTCCTTTTTCCTGAGGTTAAAGGTCCCTAGTTTCACTTTCCCCTATTTTACAGGTCACTAGTTGCCTTTCCCCTAGGCCACAGGTCTTTAGGTTCCCTTTCCCCTAGTTCACAGCTCTCTAGTTTACAGGTCCCTAGTTTCCCTTTCCTCTAATTCACAGGTCTCTAGATTACAAGTCCATAGTTTCCCTTTCCCCTAATTCACAGGTCCCTAAATTCTCTTTCCTCTGTTTCACAGGGCCCTAGTTTCCCTTTCCCTTAGTTCACAGGTCACTAGTTCACAGTTGCCTCAATTCATTATTTTCAACCCTCCAGACCACTAGTTCACAGGGCCCTAGTTTCCCTTAGTTCACACGTCCCTACACAGTTCCCTCATTTCATTATTTTCAACCTTCCAGGCCCCTAGTTCACAGGTCCGTAGTTTACAGGTCCCTAATTTTCCTTTCTCCTCATTCACACTTCCCTACTTTCCCTTTCCCCTAGTTCAAAGGTTACTAGATTCCCTTTCCTCTAGTTCGAAGGCCCCTAGTTTACAAGTCTCTAATTTCCCTTTCCTCTAATTCACAGGTCCAGAATTTACCTTTCCCCTCATTCACAAGTCACTAGATTCACTTTACCCTAGCTCCCATGTGCCTAAATTCCCTTTCCCCTACTTCAGAGGTCACTAGTTTCCATTTCCCCTAATTCACAGGTCCCGAGGTTCCGTTTCCCCTAGATCACAGGTCTCTAGTTTCCCTTTCCCATATTTTAGAGGTCCCTAGTTTCCCTTTCCCCTAATTCACATCACAAATTTCCCTTTCCCCTATTTCACAGGTCCCTAGTTTAGAGGTCCGTAATTTCCATTTCTCCTCATTCACAAGTCCAAAGTTCTCTTTCCACTATTTCACAGGACAGTAGTTTCCCTTTCCCCGAGTTCACAGGTCCCTAGTATACAGGGCCCTAGTTTCCCTTTCCACTCTTTCACAGGTCACCAGTTTGCAGGGCCCTATTTCCCTTTCGACTCTTTCACATGTTCCTAGTTTACAGGTCCCAAGATTCCCTTTCCCCCAGTTCACAGGTCCCTAGTTCACAGTTCACTCATTTCATTATTTCAACCCTCCAGGCCACTAGTTCACAGGTCCCTACTTTACAAGCCCTGAGTTTCCCTTTCCCTTAGTTCATAGGTCCCTAGTTCACAGTTCCCTCATTTCATTATTTTCAACCTTCCAGGCCCCTAGTTCACAGGTCTGTAGTTTACAGGTCCCTAATTGTCCTTTCCCCTCATTCACAGTTCCCTAGTTTCCCTTTCCTCTAGTTCAAAGGTCCCTAGTTTACAAGTCTCTAATTTCCCTCTCCCCTAATATACAAGTCCCAAATTTACCTTTCCCCTCATTCACAGGTCACTAGATTCACTTTACCCTAGTTCACATGTGCCTAGTTTCCCTTTCCCCTACTTCAGAGGTCACTAGTTTCCATTTCCCCTATTTTGCAGGTCCCTAGTTTCCCTCTCCCCTATTACACAGGTCCCTGATTCACAGTTCCTTCATTTCAATATTTTCAACCTTCCAGGCCCCAAGATCACATACACTGGTTAACAGGTCCCTAAATTCCCTTTCCCCTCATTCAGAGGTCCCTATTTCACAGTTCCCTTATTTCATTATTTTCAAACTCCCAGGCCCCTAGTTCACAGGTCCCTAGCTTACAGGTCCATAGTTTCCCTTTCCTCTAATTCACAGGTCCCTAGTGTCCCTTTCCCCTCATTCACAGGTCACTTGTTTCCTTTTCCCCTAGTTCACATGTCACTAGTTTCCTTTTCCCCCCCAAGTCCAGAGGTCCCTAATTTACAGGTCCCTAGTTCATCTTTCCCCTAGTTCATTGGTCTCTAATTCATAGTTCCCTCATTTAATTATTTTTAACCTTCCAGGCCCCTAGTTCGCAGGTCCCTATTTTACAGGTCCCTAGTTTCCCTTTCCCCGATTTCACAGGTCCCTCATTTACAGGTCTCTAGTTGTCTTTTCCCCTATTTCACAGCTCTCTAGTTTACCTTTCCCATAATTCACAGGTCCATAGTTTCCCTTTCCCATAGTTCACACGTCCCTAGTTCACAGTTGCCACATTTCATTATTTTCAACCTTCCATGCCACTAGTTCACAGGTCCCCAGTATATAGGTCCCTAGATTCACTTTCCCCTCATTCAGAGGTCCCTAGTTACAGATGCCTAGTTTCCCTTTCTCCTAATACACAAGTCCCTAGTTTACCTTTCCCCTCATTCAATGGTCACTTGTTTTGCTTTCCCCTAGTTCACATGTCACTTGTTTCCCGTTCTCCTAATTCACCGGTCCCTAGTTTACCTTTCCTCTAGTTCACAGATCCCTAGTTTTCCTATCCTCTAATTCTCATGTCCCTAGCTTACAGATACCTAGTTTCCCTTTCCCCTCAATCACAGGTCATGTGCTTCCCTTTCCCCTAGTTCACAGGTCACTTGTTTCCCTTTCCCCTAGTTCACATGTCACTAATTTCCTTTTCACCTTGTTCAGAGGTCCCTAATTTACAGGTCCCTACTTTACCTTTCCCCTCATTCATTGGTCTCTAGTTCACAGTTCCCTCATTTCGTTATTTTCAAACTTCCAGGACCCTATTTCACAGTTCCCTAATTTGGAGGTCCCTAGTTTCCCTTTCCCCTAATTCACAAGTCCCTAGTTTCCCTTTCCCCAACTTCACAGGTCCCTAGATTACAAGTCCCTAGTTTCCCTTTCCCCTTATTAACAGGTCCCTCAGTTCTCTTTCCTCTATTTCACAGGTCCCTAGTTTCCCTTTCCCCAAGTTCCCAGGTCCCTAGTTTCCCTTTCCCCTTATTAACAGGTCCCTCAGTTCTCTTTCCTCTATTTCACAGGTCCCTACTTTCCCTTTCCCCAAGTTCCCAGGTCTCTAGTTTCCATTTCCCCTTGTTCACATGTCCCTAGTTCACAGTTGCCTTGTATAATTATTTTCAACTTTCCAGGCCACTAGTTCACAGGTCTCTAGTATACAGGTCCATAGTTTCCCTATACCCTAGTTCAGAGGTCCCTAGATTACAAGTTCCTAGTTTCCCTTTCCCCTAATTCACAGATCCCTAAATTCTCTTTCCTCTGTTTCACAGGTCACTAGTTTCCCTTTCCCCTAATTCACAGGATCCTAGTTTACAGGGCCCTAGTTTCCCTTTCCCTTAGTTCATAGGTCCCTAGTTCACTGTTCCCTCATTTCATTATTTTCAAACTTCCAGGCCCCTAGTTCACAGGTCCCTAGTTTCCCTTTCCCCTAGTTCACAGGTCTCTAGTTTCCTTTTCTCCTCATTCACAGGTCCCTAGTTTACCTTTCCCCTCATTCACAGGTCACTTGTTTCCCTTTCCCCTAGTTAACCTGTCACTAGTTTCATTTTCCCCAAGTTCAGAGGTCCCTAATTTACAGGTCCCTAGTTCACACATCCCTAGATTACAGGACCCTAGTTTCCATTTCCCCTAGCTCACAGGTCCCTAGTTTACCTTTCCCCTCATTCACAGGTCACTTGTTTTCTTTTCCCCTTGTTCAGAGGTCCCTAATTTACAGGTCCCTAGTTTACCTTTTCCCTAGTTCATTGGTCTCTAATTCACAGTTCCCTTATTTAATTATTTTCAACCTTCCAGGCCCCTAGTTCACATGTCCGTAGTTTCCAGGTCCCTAGTTTCCCTTTCTCCTAGTTCACAGGTCCCTAGTTTACAGGTCCCTAGTTTTCCTGTCCCCTATTGCACAGGTCCCTAGTTCACTGTTCCCTCATTTCATTATTTTCAATCTTCCAGGCCCCAAGATCACATACTCTAGTTTACAGGTCCCTAGATTCCCTTTCCCCTAGTTCACAGGTCCCTCGTTCACTGTTCCCTCATTTCATTATTTTCAGACTTCCAGGCCCCAGTTCACAGGTCCCAAGTTTAGAGGTCCCTAGTTTCCCTTTCTGCTCATTCACTGTTCCCTAGCTTTCCTTTCCCCTTATTCTCAGATCCCTTGTTCACAGTTCTGTCATTTCATTATTTTCAAACTTCCAGGCCCCTAGCTTACAGGTCCCTAGTTTCCCTTTCCCCTAGTTCACAGGGGTCTAGTTTCCCTTTCCCCTCATTCCCAGGTCCCTAGTTTACCTTTCTCCTCATTCACAGGTCACTTGTTTCCCTTTCCCCTTGTTCAGAGGTCCCTAATTTATAGGTCCGTAGTTTACCTTTCCCCTAGTTCACAGGTCCCTAGTTCATGACAGTAAACCTGCTGATATCATCCAAACTACAAATATGGACTCCTTGACCTACACTTCCCAGAACTCACAGCACCCTCTGTCTCCTGACTATTAACCACAGCTGTCACTCATCACACTAATCAGTCCCTCTGCCTATTTAAACCTCACTCTCTCAACCCTTCATTGCAAAGTATCCTTCTGCTATCCTCAGTTTATGCCAAGCCTTGGTTCGTCTGGCTGATTCTTGGTTTTCTGATCTTTGTGGCACTCTTTCACATTTACTCTCTTGTCTTCTCTCGTTTGCTCTACTTGCCATTCGCCAGACTATCGCTAGTCCCTCAACTCTGATTCTCATCTCACGTTTTGTCTTGTTCACTGTTTGCTCTACGGTCCTCTTCTGTGCATATGTCCATAAGTGCCTGCACTGTGACAGGATACTTCGCCAACATGGATGTAGCAGAAGAGGCAAAGCAGACAGCTCTCAACACTCAAAGATGCTTACTAGGAGAATATCAGCAGATGCTAGCCGACCTCAACACAAGGATGTCTCAACTAGCAACTGTGATGTTGCAGGCACTCTGAACCATCTCTGAGCCCAGCGCTACAACTTCCTGCTCCGGAGAAGTTCACTGGAGATCTGCTTGCATATAAGGGTTTCACACTCCATGTACTTCGCTACCATGCCGAACATGTCTGATGAGCACAAGATTGCTAAATTCCTCTCCTTTCTCAGGGGTAAAGCCATTCAACGGGCCAGTGCTGTCTGGAACAATGGCAGCAGACCCATGAAGTCTTATGAGCAGTTTCGCACTCAATTCAAAAGTGTTTTCGACCATGAACTAGAAGGCATCAAAGTAGGTGAAAGTTTACTCACCATGTCACAAGGTTCCAGAAGCATTGCAGAGTATGCTCTGGAATTCAGAACACTAGCAGCTGCTAATGGATGGAATGATCCTGCTCTGAAGGCTGTCTTTTGCAAAGGGCTGTACCCTGAGTTACTGAATGAGGTCACCTGTTGAGATGAACAGTTGACACTGGATTCTCTCATTGACCTTGCAATTTATCTAGGCAATCTCCTAACTCATCGACCCTCCCTGCAGGAGGCTGTAAAACTGCCTCTGATCCCAGAGGACAGTTCCGCCATGGAAGTCTCACGCACCCAGTTAACTCGATCCAAACGCATTAGGAAGAGAAGGGAGGGACTCTGCTCTTACTGTGGAAGCTCTGAACATCAGCTCAGCCGCTGTCCCATTCGTCCTCCTCATCCATCTTCTGCAGAGTCTCCTCCACACCATGCAAGTCCCACATGCAAGTTTAATTTCAAGTCATTCAAGGTTCCAGTGTTGTTAAAGTTGACTTGTTCCACCCACATCCTCTCTGCTTTCATAGACTCAGGAGCAGAGGGGAACTTTGTCAGCAGCGCTGTTGTCCAGAAGTTCAACTTGCCAACAACCCCTCTTCAAAGTTCACTCAGCATTTGTACAATCGATGGAGGACCCATAGGAGATGGTCTAGTCACCCTACGCACCGCTCCCATCCGCATCCCAGTGGTCACCCTCCATTCTGAGCTCATTTCACTCTGTCACCACCACAGTCCATCATGACATCATTCTTGGCTCCAACTTCATGACCCCCTGATTTCTTGTCAGAACAAAGATTCTACAATGGTCACCCACATGCTTTCAAGGCTGTATCTCTTGCCATAAGATCACACTTGCCTCCACCTCTGTGGAGAGTCCCATGCCCAACTCTATGGACAATGTCCCAGCATGTTTTCTTGACCTCAAGGAGGTTTTTAGGAAGGGTAAGGCATGCTAGTCCCTAGTCTCCCCCCTCCCCTAGTTCACAGGTCTCCCCCTCCCCTAGTTCACTGGTCTCCCCCTCCCCTAGTTCACAGTTCCTTCATTTCATTATTTTCAACCTTCCAGGCCCCTAGTTCTCAGGTCCCTAGTTCTCAGGTCCCTAGTTTGCCTGTGCTCTGCTCTACAGGTCCCTAGTTTAAAGGGACCAGTTCAGCTGTAGCATGTGTTTGTTGGTAGCCTTGGTGTTTGCATTCATTTATTCTGGAATTCGTGTTTATGGCTCCTGTTTCTACTGGTTTAGCCACGGTGTTGTTTCTGGTGTTTAAGAACCAACATGGAGTTGGGAATTGATTTGTTTAATGAATAGCAAGTCTGTTATTAAATAATCACAAACTGAAAGCTGAATTAAATTACCCTGTCAAAATGCAATATAATCAGTTCAACACATTTCACTACAGAGCCACACTGAAATAATCAAAATTGTAAACACATAGAATAATAAAATGATAATTTTAATAATAAACTGTTTTTATTTTATTAATTGAAAGTTAATTAGAGGTGAATCTCTCACTCTTGCACGCATAACTGATCACAATCACTCTAATCCAAACAATGTGCAAGAGTGTTATTTCTGAACTCACTGGCCCGTGTGTGTGTAGGCTGGATTTTTAAACAGAGAGAATGCCAAGTACTGCACTAGACTACACAAATCATTAATGAGAGAATACATCAACTATAATGAGCCATTAAGAACTCTCTCATTGTGTGTGTGTGTGTGTGTGTGTACAGACTTTCCAGACTATGTACATCTGTATCTGGCATGATGGCCATGGCTCTCTGGTGTAGGATGGTTTGTTCTTCATCTCCATCAAAAATTAAAACTTTTCGTTGTATAATTTTACAGAATCTCTGAGGTGCATGTTTGCATGATGTAAACTAATATTAAACATTAATACATGAACCTACAGTAACAAATACATTCATTTTATTCATAAAATCACACCATCCAGCACACACAGGTGCTGTCACACACACACACACACACACACACTAGTCATAATTAACGAACATTTAATTGATTAAATTGGACCAGAAGTTTCTCGTACATGTGTGTTTTAAATCATATTCACTCTCTGATCCAGGAGTGGAAAATACTCCAGTATTATTTTTGGAATTTATTCTTTACTTAAGTGTAACTGAAATTGAATACTTCTGCTCTTATTTTATTCAATTTAGAAGAAAATAAATTGACTTTCTACATCTTACATTTAGACCTGAATGTAGTGAAGTCTCTTTTTCTCTCATCCAGTTAAAGACTGCACAATTACATCAATAGAATATTTAACATTTCAGTTTAAAGCATTCAATCAAGTTCATAAATGTAGGAAAAAATAATCGATCAAGAATTAAGCCAGTTCTTTATTTGCTGTGATCTACTTCCTGGACCTGATAAAATATATTAGCATGTGATTGTTACTTTCACTGAAGTATAATTTTGCACTAATGTTTCCACGCCTGATATTGTGTGTGTTCCTGTGTAAAGTCTCTCACCGATGCAGTAGCGTCTCGTCCCATCCAGCAGGAACCCGGCTTTACAGATGCACTTGAAGCTGCCGTCATCGTTGATGCACATCCCGTTCAAACAGATGTTCCTAATCTTACACTCATCCATATCTGAGCACAAAACACACAGAACCAGTGAGCTAATAATAAAACACACTCCACAGCTGACCACTCAAGGGTCACTGCCTGTCTCCCTGCATTACCCTTTTAAATCACATCTTAAAACTCTGTAGCCTTTGGGTTTGTTTGATGTTTTAGTATGTCTTGTTAATTAGAATTTTTTTTAATCATTGTTGATTTCTTTTTGTTCTTACATGCATTTCTTGTCTTATTTTGTATTTCCACTTTTAAATCACATTTTAATTTTTTTTCCTTGCTAAATAGTGCTTTGTTTAGTTGATGCCTTGTCAATTTTAAATCCTTTTTGGCTTTGTTTATTTCTTTTTTCATTTTTCCTTAATGTTCTTACCTTATTTCAGCCTTGTACAGCATTTTGGCATAATTATTATTATTATTATTTTTAATTGTGATACACAAATAATTTTGACTTCACCCTTGCTGCAGGTTTGTCTGAAAGCGTTAACTAAACTCTATAACTACACCATAAATACATAAATCATTCTTATTTTAAATAATTATTTAATCAATAATTCTTTACTTTCTAATAACTACCATTTCTATTGAATATGATACAACTGAACTGATACAAAAGGCTCAGAGAAAGTAAGTGTTTAATATTTTTAATCTCTCACTTTATTTACCTCTATTTTTTAAATAATGACACTTTATTGTCAAAGAAGTTATCTCAATACAATTAATTTGCATAGATTTTAAAAAGAGAAACATAATTTCTGTTTCTGACCTTCTTCAGTTTCCACACTCTACACCTTTTGGCTTCCCACTTTCCTTATATGGTAATAACTTCCTGTTTCTTACAACATTCACTCCTTCTAGTGATTGGATGTTCCTTAGCCACTCTAAGCCATGCCTTTTGTTCTTTGTGATGTTTATGCTCCTCTCCTGAGTGCTCCCTGATACAGACAGGTTCATTTCTAATTTATTGTTAATAACAATAAAAATAAAAAAATTAAAAAACCCTTTCAGACTCTGAATCAATGTAGCTTCACCAGACCATGTGGTGTTATATCACAATAGTCAAAGCTTTACATATACTGTACACCAAATCAGCCATAACATTAAACCCACTGACAGGTGAAGTGAAGAGCACTGATTATCTCCTTACAGTGGCACCTGTTGAGTGGTGGGATATATTTGGCAGCAAGAGAACAGTCAGTTCTTGAAGTTGATGCTGACACCTTTGTGTTTTAGCCATCATTAACTTTTTCAGCAGTTGGTGCTACAGTAGCGCTTCTGTGGGATTGGACCATATGAGCTAGCCTTCGTGCCCCATCAATGAGCTTTTGACACCTGTGACCCTGTCGCTGGTTCACCGGTTGTCCTTCCTTGGAGCACTTCTGTTCAGTACTAACCACTGCTTACCGGGAACACCCCACAAGATGTGCCATTTTGGAGATGCTCAGACCCAGTCATCTTGCCATCACAATGTGGCCCCTGTCAAAGTCACTCAGATCCTTACACTCACCCATTTTTCCTACTTCCAACACATCAACTTCAAGAACTGACTGTTCTCTTGCTGCCTAATATACCCCACCCCCTGGCAAGTGCCACTGTAATGAGATAATCAATGTTATTCACTTCACTTGTCAGTGGGTTTAATGTTACGGCTGATCACTGTATATTTCTATATTAAAACAATACTGCAATGACACTAAAGGTATTTATATATTGTGTTTGCTTGTATTGGTGTAAAAAGGCAGATTTTGTTGTTGTTGTTGTTGTTGTTGTTGTTGTTGTTGATGATGATGATGATGATTTTATTTAGTAAAATAATGTACACAATACAAGTATAGTGCACATTAGAATCCATAGATAGCACAATAAAGTGTAAACACTTATTTTCATTGTTGTCCAAGTACATCAATGGTATATACGTATGGGCGCTGTGTGAGACAGCTGCCTCTCCAGTAGCTCTGTAGTTTTTAGCTCTTTAAACCTCTTTTTTCCACCTT
>JAODOK010000025.1:71711913-71722154 GCA_027576575.1 Netuma bilineata | reverse complement strand
GATGTTTTAGGTCATATTTATGCAGAAATATAGAAAATTCTAAAGGGTTCACAAACTTTCAAGCACCACTGTATATCCCTGTTTGAGGGCCTCCTGGATATACTCCTCCTTGGCAACGTGTTCCTTCTGGGATAGATGATAAATATGACTGCATGGTGGTGACATACCTGGTAGTAGGTCAATTGCGCAGTCATATGGCCGGTGTGGAGGTAGCCCACAGGCCTTCCCCTTACTGAAAACTTCCAATAGACCCCGATAACACTCAGGAACTTTGTCCATGGAGTCTGGTTGAGGACTTTCTACTGAGGTGGACGATACTTTGACTTGAAGACAAGAAAGACAGCTCTGGAAACACGTGGGTGACCACTGAAGAATTTCCTTATTTTGCCAAGAGATCAAAGGGTCATGCAGCTGTAGCCAGGGATATCCAGAACATTGTTGTGGTCAACAATAGTGGTCATGTACAGAGAAATGAACTCTTTGTGTAATGCTCCCACTTGAATCTGGACTGGATGGATGAGTGTGGCGATCAGTCCATCGCCTATGGGTCCTCCATCAACGGCCCTAATGCTGAGTGCACTGTGCAGAGTAGACAGGTAGACAGGTTGAGCTTCTGTACGATGGTGCTGCTAATAAAGTTCCCCTCTGCTCCTGAGTCAATAAAAGCAGAAAGAACATAGGTGGAGGACACTACTTTTAGTAATACTGGAATCTTAAAGGATTTAAAGTTAAATTCTCTCACTGGTAATGTAGATTTCATTGGTGTCTCTGCTGGATATTCATGGACTGGATGGACTGGACAGTGTTGGATGTTATGCTCGGCACTCCTGCAGTAAAAGCATAAGCCCTCCTTACATCGTCTCACATGCTCAGCACGGGTTAGCCTACTGCGTGACACCTCCATGGCTGAGCTGTCCTCAGAAGGCTGCACAGACCTGGTGCTTTCGTGGAGGGAGGGTCGGCGTTTTAGCAGTTGGTCGAGACGGATAACCAGGTCAATGAGGGAGTCCAGGGTGAGGTTCTCATCTCTGCAGGCCAGTTCACTGATGATCTCAGGGTGCAGACCTTGGCGAAAAACTGCCTTCAGGGCTGGGTTGTTCCATCCACTGGCAGCTGCTACCATCCTGAAGTCCAGAGCATATTCAGCAACACTTTGAGAGCCTTAAGAGCTGGCGAGTAGATTCTCACCAACCTCAGCCCCTTCTGGTTCATTGTCAAAAACTCTTTTGAATAGGGAGAGGAAATGCTCATAGGAAGTAGTAGGCTCAACACCCTTCTTCCCAATAGTAGTTGCCCAGCGAAGCACTTTGCCAGTGAGAAAGGATAGAAATTTAGTGATTTTATGCTGATCAGATAAGTCTGGCATGGTGGCAAAATACATACAACAATGAAGTAGAAAACCTTTACATGTGATGGCATCTCCAGTGAACTTCTTCGGAATGGGTAGTTGCAGCGCTGGGCTAGGAGGAGACTCGGGGCATGCCAGGAGGGCCTGCGACATCACAGTTGCAAGCTGTGTCATCCTAGTGTTGAGATCGACAAGCATCTGTTGATGTTCTCCCAGCAAATGCCCCTGTGCATTCAAAGCAGTCTGTTTTGTATCCTTCACTACATCCTTGTTGGTGAAGTATCCTGTTAGAATGCAGGTACTTACAGATGTATGCATGGAGGAGAGCAGAGTGCAAACTGTCAACAAAGCCTAGACAAGAGACTGGAATCAGAGTCAGTAAACTAGCAAGGGTCGGGGGATCAGCAAACAACTTAGAGAAGGAAAGACAAAGAGTGAAAACTTGGAAGAAATAGCAAAGGGTCAGAAATACAAGAGGCAGTCAGAAAAGATACACGGCTTGGTATGAACTGAGCTCACAGGACAATACTTCGCAATGGTGTGTCTGTTTAGGGAGCTTAAATAGAGGGACAGGTGATTAAGGAAATGAGAGACAGCTGAGATTCAGTAGGCCGGAGACAGATGGCGCTGTGTGTCTTGGGAACTGTAGTTCAGGGTATCCATGTTTGTAGTTTTCTCAGTGGGTTTACTGACACAGACTCAACATGTGTCCTCGCTGCGTTCATAGACTCAGGGGCTGAAGGAGATTTCATCAGCAGCTTGATTGTCCAGAAATTCAACCTGTCCACCAACAAACTCCAAAGACATCTCAAGTTGAAGGCCATTGATGGGGGTCCTATAAGTGATAGACTGGTCTCTACTGGCACTTCTCCACTTGAAATTCAGGTGGGAGCTATTCATTCTGAGTGCATCTCTCTGTTTGTCACCCAAACTGCTCATCACAATCTCATTCTGGGATACTCATGGCTTCAACTTCATGACCCTCTAATCTCCTGGCAACAAAAGGACATTCTGCAGTGGTCTCCAGCCTGTTTTTAAAACTGTCTGCAACTTTCTCAGCTAGTGATTTCATCCACCTCTGTAAAGAGCCATCAGCCCGACTCTCTTGACAATGTTCCTCCCTGTTACCTCGACCTCAAGGAAGTGTTCAGTAAAGGTAAAGCATGTGGGTTGCCTCCACACTGTCCCTATGACTGTACTATAGACCTCCTCCCAGGCACTACTCCTCCTTGTAACCATATTTACCCTCTGTCCCTCACCAAGCAGGTCACTATGGAAGAGTATGTGCAGGAAGCTTTGAAACAAGGGTACATCAGACCATCTACTTCACCAGCTTCTGTGGGTGTCTTCTCTGTGGAAAAGAAAGGAGGGGGTCTCTGGCCATGTATTGATTATCAGGGCCTGAACCAGATCACAGTTAAATACCCTTATCTGCTCCCACTGGTGCCTTCAGCCCTGGAACAGCTACATTCAGCTAAAATCTTCTCAAAACTAGACCTCTGTAGTGCTTATAACCTGGTTCAGATTTGAGAAGGTGATGAGTGGAAGACAGCGTTCAGCACCACCGCTGGCCACTTTGAATATTTGGTCATGCCTTATGGCCTTTCTTGCATGCCAAGAGTCTTCCAGTGCCCAATCAATGACATGCTAAGGGACATGCTAGGAGATTCATGATTGCCTACATAGATGACATTTTGATCTACTCCCCAGATGAGGACATTCACCATGAGCATGTCAGATCAGTACTCTCCCGCTTGCTTCAGAATCACCTACATGTCAAAACAGAGATGTGTGATTTCCATGTCAATCAGATCTCATTCCTAGGATATATCACCAGCTTTGAGTAGATGAGCATGGACCAGGCCAAGGTTTTGACAGTCATGTCATGGCCCACTCCCACATCAGTAAAGGGGTTGTAGCACTTCCTGGGGTTTGCAAACTTCTACTTCTACTTCTTCTTCATCCAGGGTTTCAGCACTATTGCTGCCCCTCTTACTTTCCTTCTGAAAAATGGACCATGGTGCCTCCATTGGAACCCTGCAGCCAAAGAGGCATTTAATCAGCTCAAAACAGCATTCATGACAGCTCCCACTCTACAGCATCCTGATCCTACCAAGCCCTTCATTGTGGAGGTAAATGCATCCAAAACTGGAGTAGGAGGGATTCTCTCCCAGTAGTTTGGGGAAAAATCCAAGCTTCACCCCATCACTTTCTTTTCAAAGAAGCTCATGCCCACTGAGAGGAACTACAACATTGGCAACCGAGAACTCTTGGCAATCAAACTGGCCTTAGAGGAATGGAGGCACTGGCTGGAGGGTGCAGCACACTCATTCATTATTCTGACTGACCATAAGAATTGGGAATACTTAAAGGCAGCAAAACATCCGAACCCCCAGCAAATCAGATGGGCCCTCTTCTTCACCCACTTCCAGTTCATGATATCTTATCACCCCAGCTCCAGAAACACCAAAGCTGATGCCCTCTCCAGAGTCCATAATTCATCACTCCACACCTCTGAACCTACTTCCATCTTACCACCCAAATGTTTCATGCAAGCCATTACATAGGACATCAACAAGGAATTCAGACAGTCACAGCCCACTGATCCTCCTGAGAGCTGTCCTCCCAGGCTTCTGCATGTTCCACCTAAGTTCAGAGGTAAATTCATCACCTGGGCTCATCGTTCTCCAGCCACTGGGCATACTAATAGCCACTGCATATATCAGCTCATAAGAAACAAGTACTGGTGGGAAAATATGATCTCTGACATCAACCATTTTGTCTCCTCATGTTCTGCCTGTGCCCAAGCCAAAGTACCCCGCACTCCACCTGCCAGAAAACTATGCCCTCTCTCAGTACCCCAGAGACCCTGGTCACATATTGCCATCGACTTTCTCACAGACCTACCACAATCTCAGGGTAACACAATCATTCTGGTAATCATTGACAGACTCATCCTGCTACCTGGACTATCCACAGCTTTCAAGACTGCCAAACTGCTATTCAACCACATCTTCCATTAGTTTGGCATCCCCAAAGACATAGTAAGGTCCCCAATTAATCTCCAAACTATGGTCCAGATTCATGGACAGACTTGGAGTGTCCGTAAGCCTTACTTCAGGATATCACCCCAATCTAACAGCCAGGAAGAATGCGCAAATCAAGAAGTGGGGTGTTTTCTTCATATCTTTTGCATGAAGAACCAAGGGGACTTGGCATGATTTCTTCCATGGGCTGAGTATGCACAGAACTCACTTAAACACTCTGCTACTCAATTGACCTCATTCCAATGCATACTTGGCTATCAACCTCCTCTCTTCCCATGGGATGATACACCCACTCAGGTACTGGCAGTGGATTCATGGTTTCAGAGAAGCCAGAAGGTATGGGAGGAGGTCCATCAAAGATTGGAACAAGTAAATGCCAAGTACAAGCATTATGCTGACAAACACATAAGTGATAACAGAAGAAGAAGAAGAAGAAGAAGAAGAAGAAACCACCTTTATTCATCACATGCACACTTCAAGCACAGTGAAATTCATCCTATGCATTTAACCCATCTGAAGCAGTGAACACACGCACACACTCAGAGCAGTGGGCAGCCACACCAGAGCACCCGGGGAGCAGTCAGGGGTTCAGTACCTTGCTCAAGGGCACCTCTGCCCAAGGCCACCCCATGTCAACCTAACTGCATGTCTTTGGATTATGGGGGAAAATGGAGCACCCAGAGGAAACCCACGCAGACATGGGGAGAACATGCAAACTCCACACAGAAAGGCCCTCGCCGGCCTTGAACCCAGAACCTTCTTGCTGTGAGGTGACCGTGCTAACCACTACACCACCATGCCGTCATAACCCTGAGTATGCTCCAGGATATCAAGTGTGGGTCTCCACAAGGAACTTAAGAGAGCCCAATGCCTATAAGAAGCTGCAAGCCCAATACATCAGCCCATACAAGGTACTGCACAGAATCAATGAGGTATCGTACAGACTGGAACTTCCACCTCACAGTAAAATGGCTCCCACATTCCACATCTCCTGCCTAAAGCCTGCTAGCCAAGGTCTCCTAGCCACTGACACATCCACCCAAGAGCCCCCCTCCCCAGACATTGAGGGCAAATCCATCTATCAGGTTAACAAGATCCTCAATTCCCACCACAGACAAGTTCAGCTTGAATACTTGGTCAACTGTGAGGGTTATGGCCCAGAGGAATGCAGTTAGGTGAGCTCCAAAGACATCTTGGACCTCCTCCTTACATAAGAATTCCACAGCCAACATCCAGACAAGCCTGCATCAAGAAAGAGAGGTCAAACTAGAAAAGTAGTTCTTCCCAGAGGGAGCTCTTGGGTGAGGGTTCTGTCAGTAACAACACAGAAGGCCTAAGTTTGGAGCAGCCTCCAAACATGGTCATTCTGGGCTACACTTCCCAAGAGTCACAGCGCCCCCCCATCACCAGAATTCTAATTACACTGACTGTCACCAATTTAACCATAATTACCCAGCCCATATATACTCAGCTCTCACAAGCAGTCAGTGTGACATATTGTTTTGTGTCCTGTATGTGATTTTACCAAGCCATTTTGACTGCTGCCTGACTTCCCATGTAGACCACTGTTTATGTTTAGTTTCAAGTTCGTCTTATCGTCCTTCCTACATTATCCTGTTTGCTGGCTGACTGACCTCTGCCCATCCCTGACTACAATTCCTGTTTCTTGCTTTGGCTCAGTTTGCAGTTTGCAATGCACCCACTCTCCCCTGTGATTGCATCCATAAGTACCTGCACCCTGACAGCATGGAATAAACCCTGACTGAGTGACTGATGTGGAATAAACCACGACAGAGTGATTGATGTGGAATAAACCACGACAGAGTGATTGATGTGGAATAACCCCTGACAGAGTGATTAGTGTGGAATAACCCCTGATAGGGTGATTAGTGTGAAATAAACCCTGATAGAGTGATTGATGTGGAATAAACCATGACAGAGCGATTGATGTGGAATAAACCCTGACAGAATGATTACTGTGGAACAAATCCTGACAGAGTGATTACTGTGGAACTGTCAGTAGAGGCACTGAAGTTAACAGTGCACATCGAACTACAAACATGGCCACTCAGAACTACAACAGCCAGGATTCGCAGCACCCCCGTCACCAGAATTTTGAACTCAGCTGTTGTTCATTACCACAACACTACTTAAGCCCCTCTCTGACATCACTTCAGTGCAAAGTATTGTTCTGAGTTTACAGTCCATACTGAGCCTTGTTTTCCCTGCCTGTCATACTGTTATTGACTCTCGCTATCCTCGTTTCATCTACGCTTCCTGTTTTGCCTACGTCACCCTGTTTGCCGATCGACTGACCATCGCCTGCCTTCTGACTACAATTTCTGCTTCAAAATTTGGCTTTGTATTGTCTGCTCAACGCTTCTTCCTGCAATTACACTAGTAAGTGCCTGCATCCTGACAGGATACTTCGCCTACAATGGATGTAGCGGAAGAAGCCAAACAAACTGCACTGCATGCTCAGGGAAGGTTGTTAGGAGAACATCAACAGATGCTTGCTGACCTTAACACATGGATGATGCAACTTGCCACTGTGATGTCGTAGGTCCTCCTTCCACACCCTGAGACATCTTCCAGTGCCACATTGCAACTCCCAGCTCACAAAAAGTACACTGAAGACACAACAGCATGTAAGGAATTTCTGCTACAGTGCTCTCTGTACTTTTCCACCATGCCTCATCTTTCTGATGAACACAAAATTGGCAAGTTTCTAACCTTCCTCATGGGTAAGGCTCCACTGTGGGCCAGTGCGGTATGGAGAATAGGAGGAGAACACACAACTTCTTATGAGCGCTTCCTCACGCTCTTCAAACGAGTGTTTGATCATGAACCTGAGGGCACTGAAGTTGGTGAAAGTCTCCTCACCATACAACAGGGCACTAAAAGAGTGGCCAAATGCTCTGGACTTTCGGACCCTTGCCGCAGCCAGTGGGTGGAATGAGCCGGCTTTGAAAGCAGTGTTCCATCAGGGCCTCCATCCAGAGGTACTCAGTGAAATGGCATGTAGAGATGAAAACATGACATTAGACTCTCTTATTGACCTGAGTATCCGACTGGATCATCTGCTCACCAATCGGCCCTCTCTCAGAGAATCACCTGGGCAAGCTTGTCATACGGAAGAGAGTGTACCAATGGAAGTTTCCCACACTCACCTGAGAAGAGTTGAACGAGAAAGGAGGAAGAGGGAGGGCCTATGTTTTACTACAGGAGTTGAGAGCACAGGATAAACCAGTGTCCCATTTGTCCACCACGCTCCAAGCCAGCAGAACCTACAACTCCTGTGGTGAGTCCCAATCATAAATTCAATGCACAGTCTTTCAAATGACCTGTATTGTTAAAACTGGTATCTTCCACACACGTCCTGTCTGCATTCATAGACTCAGGGGCAGAGGGAAATTTCATCAATGGCGTGATCGTCCAGATTTAGAACCTGCCCACAATCCCTTTGCAAAGTTCACTTAGCATCCGAACCATTGACTGAGGACCCATAGGTGACAGTCAGGTCACTATCAGGACTCCTCCTGTTCTCATTCAGGTGGGAGCACTCCATTCAGAGCAAATCTCTCTCTATGTAACTATCACTGTACATCACGACATTATTCTGGGGTATCCTTGGTTACAACTTCATAATCCATTCATTTCATGGCATAACAAAGAAATTCTGCAATGGTCTCCCATGTGTTTTCAGCATTGTCTTACACATCCTCAAGTATGCATCTCTTCCATGTCAATTGAAAGCCCACAGCCTGATTCCATCAACAACATCCCAGAATGTTACCGAGACCTTAAGGAGGTATTTAGCAAAGGGAAGGCTTGTGGTCTACCACCCCACAGACCATATGACTGTGCCATCAACTGTCTACCAGGTATGTCACCTTAGTGACATAGGAATATTCTTCCTGGGCTATATCATGAGTTCTGAAGGGGTGAGCATGGACTCCTCCAAGGTATCCACCATCACGTCCTGGCCTGTACCCACATCTGTCAAGGAACTTCAATGATTCCTGGGTTTTGCTAACTTCTATCATCGCTTCATTCAGGGTTTCAGCACAGTTGCAGCTCCACTCACTGCCTTACTTAAAAAGGGACCCAGGAGACTATAGTGGAACTCCTCAACCGAAGATGCCTTCAAACAACTAAAAGAAATGTTTACCTCAGCTCCAGTTCTGCAACATCCTAACCCCACTAAACCCTTCATTGTTGAAGTCAATGCATCTGATACAGGAGTTGGAGGGGTCTTGTCCCAGTGGTGTGGCGAGAAACACAAACTCCATCCAGTGGCCTTTTTCTCCAAAAAGCTCACTTCTGCTGAAAGAAACTATGATGTTGGGAACCAAGAACTCTTAGCTATCAAATTCGCTCTCAAGGAATGGAGACACTGGCTGGAGTGAGCCACTCATCCCTTCACCATCCTTACTGACCACAAGAATCTCAAGTATTTCAAGAAAGCCAAGCATCTCAATCCCCATCAGGCCAGCTGGGTCCTATTTTTTATTTTTTATTATTATTATTTTTTTAAACCCACTTCAATTTCATGATCTCGTCCCACCCTGGGTCAAGAAACACTAAAGCTGATGCTCTGTCTCGTACCTTCTCACCGTCTCACCAGGAGGCTACTACCCATGAAATTCTCCCTTCCAACTGCTTCCTGCAATCCATTACTTGGGACCTAGACTAACAGATAAGAAACTCGCAATCCAACACAGTACTGGTGAATCTCCCACCTGGTCTACTCTACATTCTGAAACATTTCCACGGATGACTCATCACTTGGGCACACATGTCTCCTGCAACTGGTCATCCTGGCAGCCAACGAACTTACCAAATGATAAGTAACAAATATTGGTGGGAGAACATGCTCACAGAGGTTAATCAGTTCATTACATCGTGTTCCAAGTGTGCTCAAGCAAAAGTTCCATGCACCCCACCAGCGGGTAAACTCTGCCCCCTTCCGGTACCCCAAAGACCCTGGTCTCATATAGCCCTGGACTTTATTACCGACCTACCGCCTTCCTAGGGGAACACTACTATCATTGTTTTCATTGACAGATTCTTGAAAGCATTAAAGCTATTCCCACTACCCGGCATCCCTACTGCACTCCAGACTGCCAAGTTATTATATCAGCACATCTTCAGATACTTTGGCATTCCTGAGGACATAGTCAGTGACAGAGGTCCACAGTTCATTTCACGGCTATGGTCCAACTTCATGGAACAACTGGGAGTTTCAGTCAGTCTCACATCAGGATATCATCACCTGCAATCTAATGGTCAAGTTGAGAGGGCAAATCAGGAGATTGGATGTTTCTTGTGAATCTTCTGCATGAGGAACCCAGGGGACTGTGCACGGTTTATCCCATGGGCCAAGTATGCACAGAACTCTTTGAAGCACTCTGTGACACAACTGACACCATTCCAGTGTGTACTCAGCTACCAACCACCCTTGTTCACCTGGAACGATGCCCCAGCTCAGGTCCGAGCCATTGAAGATTGGTTCTCACATAGCCAAGCCATCTGGGAACAAGTACATCAGTGCATCGAAACAATCAATGCAAAGTACAAGGAATATACCGACAAACACAGGGGCAGCAACCCTGATCTCACTCCTGGTAACAGCGTATGGGTTGCAGTGAAGAACCTCAGATCATCCAGCATCTGTCAGAAATTGCAAGCAAGGTATATCAGCCAATAAGGTTCTCAGAAGAATCAACAAAGTCTGTTACAGGCTAGAGCTCCCCCCTCATAGTCAGATACAGTGGTGCTTGAAAGTTTGTGAACCCTTTAGAATTTTTTATATTTCTGCATAAATATGACCTAAAACATCATCA
>JAODOK010000025.1:70905837-70916264 GCA_027576575.1 Netuma bilineata | reverse complement strand
CGTTTACCTTGATGACACTTTGCACACTAATGGCATTATCTTAACCAGCTTCATGAGGTAGTCACCTGGAATGCTTTACAATTAACAGGTGCCTCGTCAAAAGTTAATTAGCAAAATTCCTCGCCTTCTTAATGCGTTTGAGACCATCAGTTGTGGCAAGGTAGTGTTAGTATACAGTAAATAGCCCTATTTGACAACTGTCATAATCCATATTATGTCAAGAACCGCTCAACTAAGTAAAGAGAAACGACATCCATCATTACTTTCAGACATGAAGGTCAGTCATTTTGAAAATTGCAAGAACTTGCATGTACTGTATCTTGAAGTACAGTTGCAAAAACCACCAAATGCTATGATGAAACTGGCTCTCATGAGGACCAGGAAAGGAAGACTAAGACTTACTTCTGCTGCAGAGGATAACAGAGGACGTTCATTCGAGTTATCAGCCTCCGAAATCGCCAATTAACAGCACATCAGATTAGAGCATACATGAACGCTTCACTGAATTCAGGTAGTAGACACATCTCAACATTAACTGTTTGGTGGAGATTGCATGACTCTCATGTGAATCTCAGGCCTTCACGGTCAAATTGCTGCAAAGAAACCACTACTGAGAGTGGCCAATAAGAAGAAGAAGATAATTGCTTGGGCCAAGAAACACAAGGCATGAACATTAGACCAGTGAAAATCTGTACTTTGGTATAATGAGTCCAAATTTGAGATTTTTGGTTCCAATGACTGTGTCTTTGTGAGACACTGTCAGGAACTGGAACAGATCTGCATGTGTGGTTCCCACTATGAAGCATGAAGGAGGAGGTAGGGGTGCGTTACTGGAGACACTGTTGACGATTTATTCAACATTGAAGACACACTTAACTAGCATCATTACAACAGCATTCTACAATGACATGCCATCCCATCTGGCTTGTGCTTAGTTCGATCATCAACAGGACAATGACCCAGAACACACCTCCAGGGTATGTAAGAGCTTTTTAATCAAGAAGGAGAGTGAAGGAGTGCTGCATCAGCATTGTGTCTGTGAAGATTCCTTGCATGTTTTCAAGACTGATGCCAGTTTAGAGCCTGTAAAATACTAACTCAATTTTCAGAAAAGTTGGGATATTTTCCAAAATGCAATAAAAACAAAAATCTGTGATTTAATCATTCAAGTGAACCTTTATTTAACTGATTAACGTACAAAGAAAAGATTTTCAATAGTGTTACTGGCCAACTTAATTGTATTTTTTAAATCTAAACAAAGTTAGAATTTGATGCCTGCAACACACTCAAAAAAAAAAAGAAAAAAGAAATTGGGACAGAAGCAAAATAAGACTTAAAAGTTGACAGGATATTCAAGTAACACAATTTTGGAAGATTCCACAAAAAGCAGGTTAATTGTATCATGATTGGGTATAAAAGGAGCATGCACCAAAGGCTCAGTCTTTGCAAGCAAGGATGGGTCGTGGCTCACCCCTTTGTGCCAAAATTTGTGAGAGAATTGTTAGTCAATTCAAAAAGAACATTTCACTTTTGGGCTTTCAAAACCTACAGTAC
Source organism: Netuma bilineata (assembly GCA_027576575.1). NCBI lineage: Eukaryota > Metazoa > Chordata > Actinopteri > Siluriformes > Ariidae > Netuma > Netuma bilineata. The sequence continues at coordinate 70,914,710 of JAODOK010000025.1, read as the reverse complement.
ATAATATTGAAAAAGAGTCAGGGAATTCGGAGACCTCTCGGTGCATAAAGGGCAAGGTGGGAAACCACTGTTGAATGTGTTTGACCTTCAAGCCCTCAGGTGGCACTGCCTGAGAAACTATCATGCTAATGTGACAAATATAGCCACATGGCTCAGGAGTGCTTCAGAAAACCATTGTCACTTAACACAGTCCACCGCTGTATCCAGAAATGCAACCTGAAACTGTATTCTGCAAAGAAGCCATTCAACAATTCTATGCAGAAATGCCACCAATTTCTCTGAGCATGAACTCATCTGAGATGGACCAAAACACAGTGGAAATTTGTGCTGTGGTAAGATTAGTCCACATTTCAGTTTGTTTTTGGGAAAACTGGACGTCGATTTCTTCATACCAAAAGTGAACACAGCCATCTAGTTTGTCATCAGAGAAAGGTGCAAAAGCCAGCATCTGTGATGGTATGGAGGGCATCAGTGCACACAGCATGGGTGAGTTGCATGTGTATATGTGGTGGCATATACTGGAATTTTAGAGAGACATATGTTGCCATCAAGGTGACGTCTCTTCCCAGGAACTCCATGCTTATTTCAGCAGGACAATGCAAGGCCTCATTCTACATGGGCTACAACAGAGAGGTCTCGTAGACACAGAGTGTGTGTGCTTGACTGGCCTGCTGCCAGTCCAGATCTGTCTCCTATTTAGAATGTATGGTGCATCATGAAGAGGAGAATCAGACAGTGGCGACCATGGACTGTTGAGCAGCTGAACTCTTGCATCAAGCAATAATGGACAAAAATTCCAATTGCAAAACTGCAGCAAATATTATCCTCAGTTTCCATATGATTAAAAAATGTTATTAAAAGGAAAGGTGATGTAACACAATAGTAATAATACTTCTGTCCCAACTTTTTTTTAGTGTGTTGCAGGCTCAAATTCTAACTTAGTTTATATTTACAAAATACAACTAAGTTGGTTAGTAAAACTATTCCAAATATTTTTTTGTACTTTCGTCAGTTAAATAAAGGTTCATGAGAATTAACAAATCACAGATTGATTTTTGTTGCATTTTGGAAAATATCCCAACTTTTCTGGAAATAGGGTTTGTACAATAAAATTCAGTAAATTGTGGGATCTTTGTTTGCCCAGTGCTGTTATATTGTTATCTAAAGCAGGTAAAACATAGCTAGGGATTACTGAGGACCATGTGCTTAATCTCTGCCATAAAGGGAGGCATAATCCAAAAGTGCAAAAATAAAAGATCTTGTGAACCGGACCCTAATACTGTCATTATATGAGCACTTTTGGTTAGCACTCTGCATAAAGATCAGTATATTTGTGTTATAAGAATAAAGTGATCACTTTACAGACTTAAAAGTTACATTAAATACAATATCTTGACTAATGAGGGTATAAACCAGGGATGTGTCAACAAGTGATAAGGTTTATCCTGAATTACAGGTGTTAAAAGTTAAGTTAAAGTCCTTCCCGCGCCATGTGGCACATCGGGCGGCGCCGATCTCCGTTTCTGCAGCCCTCGGTCTCTCGCCTATTATGTAGCTAGGGTTACAGTGGGGGGCTAGTCCTCTGGTAACCATGAGAGTTTAACTCCCCACTTGCATCTGTATTGCAGCGTGCCTTGCAATACAGTAGTAGGAGGTACCGTTTTTATGATGGTCTTTGATATGACCCGACCGTGAATAGAACTCCCGATCGAGAGGCGGACACGCTACCACTAGCCAGTATGCTGAAAAATAATGCAAGAACAATCTTTCTCCTGTGACATTTTCTGGGTGAGGCTGAGAACTTTTAGAAGTACCCTCGTCGTTACTGATTTCAAACATTTATTTCCAGAAAAAAAAGCAAAATTATCAGCCAATAGAATATGATTTTCAGCTTGAAATAAGTTTAGCTTATATTTGTTAAATAATAATTTAATAATAGAAAAAAGTCAATAACTTTATTCAATATATCTTCACTTGCTAAGATATTTTTTGCAGTGCAACAGTGCAGTGCATTATTGCTTGCTATCTCACTCTTTAATATTAAAAGGTAGATGGCCTTTCAGATTTTTCAACTGTAGCCCATAAAAAGAATTTTCCAACACCCAATTATTTTTGTTTAGTGGACCAAAAGCTACTGAATTCGAATCACCAACTTCCAATTTTATTTTATTAAAATGGAACAATTAATGAATTTAGAGCCACATGGCCCTAAATTTGCCACTCTTTTTTCCTGCTTCACCATGACCCAATTCAAGATACTACGCCATGCATCACGTGGTGAGCTTTCCCCACTCCTGCAAGGCATTGTGGGATACAAATTTGAAACAGGAGAGAAAAATGGAGGACGTGAATGTGTGAATGAAATGTGAAAGACCAACTACAGTAACAGAAAGCGAGAAGAATAGACTATGTTGTGAAGGAAAGGAAACGCAGGACCAAACTAATAAATACTGGCGGTCAGTGAGCACTTCAGGGAGTACAGATCTGACCCCCCCCTTAATAGTAAGTGATTGCATGCTTCAATTTCACTGTACGGCGCAGTGACAATAAAAGAATCTTGAATCTTTGACGTGATCAGCTGTTCGTTTAGCAACAGAATGATGTAATTGTCAGTGCACGGTCAAGGTAAACTTGTAGGTGGCAGCAGTGCAACATTGTGGATGCCAGCTGCCGTAAAACCCAAAAGAAGAAGGTGGTAAACACAGACTTCCTCTGTCTGCACAAAGTGAGCGATTTCATGCACATTATTTGCTAAGGAATCACCTCAAATTAAATAACTTAGCCACAGAATGGCTTGGGTTTTTTTTCCTTTCAAGAAACATCACAATGACCAAATTTTAGATGGAACTAAATTTCACCAATTTTAACTCAAAAGACCATATAGTTTTATTTTTTTTTTTAATGATGTGCAACATTTATGTTGCAGGCTTATGTTGCACTCTACAACAAAACAACACCAGTATAGGAAACATCAGTGTGTCCTCACACTCAAAGCCTCTTGTCTTCTCTCTCCTTGATTCTTCCGATTGCATTTTAAAAACTGGTGCATCCGTAAAAAAGGGACTTAGATTGATTTCCTGTATCATGGGCGACAAACACAGGAATCAGCCAGTAGCTCCTAGTTGAATTCAGTATTGAATAAACGCATGCTGCACCCGACCTGGCTAGTATCTTGTAAATATGCAGCACAGCATAGTGATCAAAGTTCTAAACCATATTCATGCAGTGAAAAATCCATGCAGAAAATAACTCCCCGTCTTGCTTTTGCACGAGCACGACGGGACTGTTCCAATCACAGCGTGGTTCTTCTTTTACTTGCATCTCAAGCATTTTGCACAATTCTTCCTCAACCAATTTTCTCTTGGTGGCTGATTGCACACCACGACACCATAATAAAAGTTAAAAAAACCCCACATTTTAAATACTTTGTTTATTCAAAGATTATAAATTCCACTTAAATGTTTCATATAGACTTTCTGAATTACTTTCAAAGCAATGGAAAGTTTAAAAGAAACACCGTAATAAAACATTATACGCAGTATGTTTTTTGTTGCTTCCAGCAGGACGTCAAAACCCATAGCTAAATAAATGCTAAAACTCATTTAGCAAATCATGCTAACCCAAAACCAATAATGGTAGTCATGATTCTTGATTTGTGAGATCCAGATCATGAGCTGATGGATCCGTGTAAGTGCACTTGTGTGTCTGAAATGTATTTAACTCTGTAAAACCCCGCCCACATCCTGAGCAGTGATGAAGCTCGTCTGTGTGAAGTCGTTGGTGTCGTTGGAGAGAACTTCGCTGAGTAAAAGTCTTCCCACACTTCGAGCAGCGATATGGCCTCTCCCCTGTGTGGATGCGCTGATGCGTTTTCAGAGTGCCTCTGTCGATAAAACTCTTCCCACACACTGAGCAGTGAAACGGTTTCTCGCCAGTGTGACTGCGTTCGTGGATTTGGAGATGGCTCTGGAAAGGAAAGTTCTTCCCACAGTGTGAGCAAGGATACGGCTTCTCTCTCGTGTGAATGCGAGCGTGCGCTTGGAGTTGACTCCGGAGAGTAAAACTCTTCTCGCACTGTGAGCAGTGATGCGGCTTTTCTTCCGTGTGAGTGCTTTGGTGTGTTTGGAGATGACTTTGTCGACTAAAGCTCTTTCCGCACTGTAAGCACTGATACGGCCTTTCTCCAGTGTGAGTGCTCTGGTGCAGCTGGAGCGAGCTCATCTGAGTAAAACTCTTCGTGCACTGTGAGCACTGATATGGTTTCTCTCCTGTGTGAATGCGCTGGTGCTGCTGGAAAGCACTCTGTTGGATAAAACTTTTATCGCAGTATAAACAGTGGTATGGCCTCTCTCCTGTGTGAATGCGCTGATGCAGATGGAGGCTACTGCGATGAGTAAAACTCTTGCTGCAGTGTGAGCACTGGTATGGCTTCTCTCCTGTGTGAATACGTACATGCGTTCGGAGATTACTCTGTTGAGTAAAACTCTTTCCGCACTGCAGGCAGGGGTACGGCTTTTCTCCCGTGTGAACACGCTGGTGGATTTCCAGATGGCTTGTTAAAGTAAAACTCATCCCACAGTCTGGACAGTCATGCATTTCTTCCTGAGAAGACACTTGCTCACTACCAGAGCTGTTTGTGTTCTCCAGATTATCAGATTTAATCTTTTCTTGTTGCAACATTCTCACATATTCCTCATGGTGGCATCTTCTCATGTGTCTGTGGAGGTAAATTTGAGCTGTGTAGGAAAGACAACACACGGAGCAGGAGAAGACTTGCAGAGCATCTTTCATTTCTGAAGCAGAAAAAGAAAACAGGAGCGAATTGCAAAACATGTTCATGACTGGAAGCAGAGCACAGCATAACGGATAACATTTCTAAGTGGCAAAAAGCAGCGTCATGTAAACTTACACAGCCAGTAATGAGGCATATCAGATGCTTGCTAGCAGTGGCGTGAAAATTGTGCATGCAGATGCTCATCTAAGCATACAAACCTGTCATTGCTGAACTCTTGAATATTTTCTTTTGTGAATACTATCATTAAAAAGCTTATAAATTTCTTTGGAAAGCAGAGATTATCTCGTTAAGATCTGTTCAGTACTTTGGGAGTAACGGCAGGTTGAAGTCGGTACAACAGAGCAAAAACTCTGCTTGCGTGACATCGGGAAACTGCCGGTGCTTTCTGAGTTACGGGAAAACGGTCAGGCTCTCTCTCTTCTGATTGGTTTCTGACCAGATTACTCGTGAATATCAAATCTGATAACTTTTATAGGGATGTTCTCTCGCTCTCACTGTTTCTGAAGAAGTATTCAGCAAAATTTTCCCTCTGCTAGTTTTGATGTTATGATTCACAGGAAACTTTGAAGTGAGTTTTCACAGCTTTACCCATTTATTTTTTTCAAAATCAATCTGATTCATGTAAATAAATAACTATTTTAGAATATAACTAGCTGTTTTGATGAAAAATATTGAGATATTAGTGCTCGGAATGAGATTTAAAAAAACCCAGAAATCAGAAACGTCAGTTTCAATTTCAATTCAATTAATTATAACTGTTTATCGTATGTGGCTCACATTTTTTTTTTCGAGGTTCACCTTGAAAGCTGTGAATCATTTATATTCTTTCATATAAACACTAATAGGCCCTACTTTTCAGAAATACAAAGGCCTACAGAGCACAAAGGAGGTATTAGAAATATTCTATTACTTTATTGCGTGTAGCAATTTAACATTTTTACCTAATTAGCATAATTCATATTAATTAAATACCAATTTGCAGAATTTTTGTTTTTACTAATTTTTCAAACTTTGTGTTCAGTATACAACCATCTATGTACTTGCCAATTTTCATGTGAATATCTTGAAAAATAAAAAAAAAAAAGTTAAGAAAAAACATTTGATCTCATTCGTGAATGAGGCCCATTTTGGACCATGTGATCCTCATACAGATTATTATAGCAGTTTTCTAAAAATTAAGCCATTTTTTTCAATATTTGATTTGTAATAGCTCAAGAACGGATAAACATTTTAATTCTGTAAAAAATTTGTTCTGCATTCAGTGAGAGCGGTTTCAAGCAACGTTGATTGAGTTTGAATTTTCAGCTAACATGCCTACAATAATACAAAAACTCATCAACATATAGGTTAGTGAAATTTTTTTTTTAACACCTTAAAAAGTGACATGGGTAAAAAGTATGAGATAAAATTTACTGAGCTGTACATTCACTCTTGCTATCCGAGATGTGTCCTGGGTCAACTCCTCTTCCTGTTCTACGACGTGTTGAGTCTTGGTTCCTACATTACATTACTGCATGTACATTATGTTCCTTGGTTCCCTGACGTTAGGCAGTTATATGGACCCAGTGTGCTTTGCACCACCTATTGTGGTCAGTAAAACTAAAATACAAAATATTAGCGTATTATTTACCTGATGAAACAAGGTGCATCAGAACAGAGGATCAGTGACATGATGTACTAACTTCCAGTTTTAGATTCTAAAATTATATTTAAAGCAAATAGCATTAAAAATGAGAGTGTTAGGACATAACCATTTGCTGAGCACTTTTTGCTCCAGAGGTAGTCGAAGGTAATTCCGAGATCTTGAGCGTATTCCTCCTCGTACCACACCAACAGCTCCTGTCCTGGTTTTATGGGTCGACAGCAGCGGTAGATAATCCCCCCTCTATACTGGAATGCAACCAGATTCTGTTCATCATCATTACGAGCACAATTCACATACCTGGCAAAATGGGAGGGGGGCATAGATTGGGGGGGGGGAAAGGTGATTTATGAGTGGAAGACTAAGTAAGATTAAAATGTTTTTCCAAGCAAATACTGAGCACTAAAACTGACGACTATCAGATTTTATACAACAGTGTGTAACTCACCTCATCCAGTTAGCATACATCTCTCTTTTGGCATCTATGTATTCATCACACTGTCCATTCCTATAGATCTGGAAAAAAAATTGTTATGTCTGATATATGCATTTACTTTTTTACAAGTTCATATCTATTCCAGGGATTGTTAAATCCTCTTTTAATCGTGCATCAAAGATTGACTTGAAAACCATTTTTTCCATTTTCCAGCAGAAACATCATTCCAATGCTGAATAGTTTACAGCATGCTCATAATTTAACAGGTCAGGTTTCTCACTTGTACTTAATCCATTACAATATAAAATGCAAAAGAATCCTATTTGTCTCTCCATTGTAGTAGCCAGTAGCCACTGCCCATTTCTGCAGTTTACACCAACATTCTGTACCTCCAATTGACTTTGAGCCCTACTCCAGACTGTGAAGCATGGGTGTTATGGCTTTCAGAGGTTTGAAAAGCAAACTTTATTGAAATAGATACATTATTATTATTTTATCATTTCCTCCAATAGGTCACTAGAAGAGAAGATACAGGCTTGAGGTTAACATTTGCTGCTGGTTTGTCAGACTCAGGGATATGCACTTACAGTGGTGCTTGAAAGTTTGTGAACCTAAATCAATCAAATTCAATCAGAACATCTAAAATGTAGATAAAGAGAATTCAAACAAATGAGCCTAAAATATTATACTTGGTCGTTTATTTATTGAGGAAAATGATCCAAATGTTACATATCAGTGAGTGGCAATAGTATGTGAACCCTTGCTTCCAGTATCTGGTGTGACTCCCTTGTGCAGTAATAACTGCAGCTAAATGTTTGTGGTAACGGTTGTTCGGTCCTGCACATCGGCTTGGAGGCATTTTATCCCATTCCTCTGTACAGAATAGCTTCAACTCTGGGATGCTGGTGTGTTTCTTCACATGAACTGATCACATAACATTTCTACTTGATTAAAGTCAGGACATTGACTTGGCCATTCCAAAACATGAAATTTATTATTCTTTAACCATTCTTTGGTAGAATGACTGTGTGCTTAGGGTCGTTGTCTTGCTGCATGACCCACTTTCTCTTGAGATCAAGTTCATGGATGATTGTCCTGACATTTTCCTTTAGCATTTGATGGCATACAGTAATTAAGGATTCATTGTTCCATCAGTTATGGCAAGTCATCCTTGCCCAGATGCAACACAGGCCCAAACCATAATACTACCACCACCATGTTTCACAGAGATAGGACAAGGTTCTTATGCTGGAAAGCAGGGTTTTCCTTTCTCCAAACATAATGCATTTAATATAACCCAAAACGTTCCATTTTGATCTTATCCATCCACAAACCATTTTTTCAATACCACGTATTGTAAAAGGGCAGAAATGTTCCTGTTGGAGATTAGTAGCTTTCTCCTTTCAACCCTGCCATGTATACCATTGCTGTCCAGCATTCTCCTGATGGTAAACTCATGAACATTAACGTTAGCCAATGTGAATGTGGCCTTTAGCTGCTTAGACGATGCCCTAGGTTCCTTTGTGTCCTTGGTGACAATTACATGCCTTGCTCTTGGAGTGATCTTTGTTCCTGGAGAGAGTAACAGTGATTGCGGTAACAATGGAGTCCATATTCTTAAAAGATTGTTTTTGACATTTTCCAGCATCAACTCTTTTTCTGAGGTCCTCAGAAATCTCCTTTGCTTGTACCATGATACAACTCCACAAATGTGTTGTGAAGATCAGACTTCGATAGGTCCCTGTTTTCTGAATAATAGTGTGGCCACTCACACCTGATTGTCATCCCATTGATTGAAAACATCTGACACTGATTTCACCTTCAAATTAACTGCTAATCCTAGAGGTTCACATACTTTTGTCACTGACTGATAAGTACTATTGGATCAATTTTCTTAAAGGGATCCTTCAGCAGATTTACGCTTACAGTGGGGCAAAAAAGTATTTAGTCAGTCACCAATTGTGCAAGTTCTCCCACTTAAAAAGATGAGAGAGGCCTGT
>JAODOK010000025.1:70615623-70626269 GCA_027576575.1 Netuma bilineata | reverse complement strand
AGACCCAGGACACGCTGGAGGGACTATGTCTCTCGGCTGGCCTGGGAACACCTCGGTGTTCTTCCCGAGGAGCTGGCTGAGGTGTCTGGGGAGGGAAGTTTGGGCTTCCATGCTCAGACTGCTGCCTCCACGACACAGCCCCAGATAAGCAGAAGAAAGTGAGATGAGATGAGATGAGATGAGATGAGGATGCACGCAGTTGGGATAAATGGCTCGAGCCCCTGTTATTTGCAGTTCAAGAGGTTCCGCAAGCCTCCACAGGGTTTTCACCGTTCGAGTTATTATATGGGCAGAAGCTGCGTGGCATTTTGGACATGCTGCAAGAAAATTGAGAGGAGGGACATTCACCTAGCAAGAATGAAATTCAATACATTCTCAACCGGCACACAAAACTCCACACACTCACTCACTTAACCAGGAGAATTTGTGGCAGGCACAAGAATGTCAAGTCCGACTGTATGACAGGGTCCCCACTCATGGAGGTAGCCAAGTTGCAGAAGGAATTTTCTGATGTGTTCCCGCCCCTACCCGGCTGCACCCACCTGATAGAACACCACATTGAGATGCCCCCAGGGGTGGTGGTGCATAGCCGCCTTGTCATGGACAAGAACCTCCACCCTCACGCCGCCTACGTGGCCGCCTACCTTGACAACATCATTATCTATAGCAATGATTGGCCGCGGCACCTGGAACACCTTAGGGCCATCCTAAAGTCGCTGAGGCATGCGGGTCTCACAGCTAACCTGAAAAAGTGTGCAATTGGGTGGGTGGAAGTATGGTATCTGTGTTTCCACTTGGGTCATGGGCAGGTATGTCTCCAAATTAACAAGATACAAGATGAGGCAGTTCCTGGGGCTGGCTGGCTACTTTCATAGGTTCATACCTAATTATTCAGATGTCACTAGCCTGCTGACTGATCTCACTAAAAATGGAGCACCAGATCCGGTCCAGTGGACAGCACAATGCCAACAGGCTTTCTTTAAGGTAAAAGCTGCACTGTATGGGGGGCCACTTTTACACTCCCCTGACTTCTCTCTCCCCTTTGTTTTACAGATGGACGCATCAGACAGGGGGCTGGGGGCTGTTCTGTCCCAGAAGGTGGAGGGCAAGGAACATCCTGTGTTGTACATCAGCCTCAAGCTCTCGATGCATGAAAGCAAATACAGCACTATCAAGAAGGAGTGTTTGGCCATCAAGTGGGCAGTCCTCACCCTCCGATACTACCAGCTGGGACACCCTTTCACCCTCTGTTCGGACCACGCGCCCCTCCAGTGGCTCCACCGCATGAAGGATGCCAACACGTGGCTCACCCTTTGGTAGCCTGCCCTCCAGCTGCTTAAATTCAAGGTGGTCCACAGGTCAGGGGCGCAGATGGTGGTGGTGGACTTCCTGTCCCATCAGGGGGGTCTGCTGCAGGCCAGACGGCTCCCCGGCCTGAGTCGGGCAGTGGGGGTATGTGGCAGCGGGGGTATGTGGCAGCGGGGGTTTGGCCGAGCATCAGTTTGTGAATGGAGGGCGGGGTCAGGGAAGGTGAGTGGCCAAGTCGTTACACCTGTTGTCATTTGATGTGAAAGCAGAGAAGAGGTGCTGGGACCAGAGCACGACTGTGTGTGTGTGTGTGTGTGTGTGGATATGCCCCATGTGTCCTAGAGTGCTCAAATAAGAAGCTGAAAAGTGTATAAATGTGTGTTTGAACATTAGCTCCTGCCTGCTGTGCTTCTGTATTTCATCAACATCAGGGAAACTATCACACCAGGATATTAGGGGATCATTAGCTGGAGCCACGGGAACCCCAAGACAATAGCATATTGAGCTGTGTGAGTGACCAACAAGTTGATGTGTTCTACATGAAGAGCCCCAACCTGGATTTCAAGAGGTGACATGCATGTTGTAATAAGCCTGTCAGTGATGGGGCCCCCATCAATGGCTTTAAGGTTCACTGGTTGCTGGAGTTCTTCTGTGGACAGGTTATACTTCTGGATGATCTCAAGACTGATGATGTTACCCTCTGCCCCTGAGTCTATGAAGGCAGAGAGAACATGGGTAAAGTCTGGGTGCTTTAACAGTACTGGCATCTTGAAAGAATGTGGTGCGTGACTGAATATATGACTCACCGGGCTGGGCAGACAGGTTTCCTGGTGGGTGAGACTCTCCCTTCTAGAGTTAGGTGGGTGAACGAGACACTTGGCTATCAGATGGCCAGATTCACCACAATAAAAAGACAGTCCTTCATGATGCCTCCTGTCCCTCTCAGAACATTGCAAGCAAGCACTGGAGACCTCCTTTGGAGTCAGGGATGGCGGAGTAGGAGGAAGGGCTGGAGGTGGTTGTAACAAGGGTCGGTTACGAAGAAGGTGGTCTAGGCGGATGGCCAGGTCAATGAGGGAGTCAAGAGTGAGTTGTTTGTCGTGGCTTGTGAGTTCATTGAGCACTTCAGGGCACAGACCTTGGCAAAAGGTGACCTTGAGGGTGGGCTCATTCCAGCCACGTCTGGCTGCCAGCGTGCGAAATTCCAGAGCATATTCAGCCACTCTCCTATCTCCCTGTCTAATGGTGAGCAGTTTCTCACCTACTTCAACACCCTCCAGCTGATGATCAAAAACTTGCTTAAACAGTTCCATAAGAGGTGGTGTGTTCGCCTCCACGCTCCCAAACAGCACTTGCCCACTGCATAGCCTTGCCTGTGGGAAGACTGAGGAATTGAGAAATCTTCTGCTCCTTGGTAGCTCCAGTGAGGATCGTGAAATATAATGAACATTGAAGAAGAAATCCTTTACAGTCTGAAACTTTTCTCCAGAGTATTTTTCAGGTCGAGGAACCATCAGGGCTGCACCAGCAGAGGATGAGGGGAGTGTCAGGATGGCCTGTTAAGCAACAGCCATTAACTGCGACATTCTGGTGTTAAGTTCGCTTAACATTTGCTGATGTTTTCCTAACAGTCACCCATGAGCATTGAGAGCAGTTTACTTCACTTCCTCTGCTGCATCCATTGCTAGTGAAATATCCTGTCAGGGTAAGGTAAGGTAAGGTAACTTTATTTATACCTGAGGGTAGATTTGGTTGCAGGTAAAAGCATACACACACAACACAATACTAATGACAGAAGACAATAACAGGAGAAAGACAACAAACTCTGTATGAGGTTCCATCTAGCACCCTGAAAGTTTCAAAAGTACTTTGTTTCTTACAGGTTACCGTTAAAAGCTCTGCATAGGACCCTACAAGAACACCTCTGGAAAACTAGAAGCTTAAAGGGTTCCATCTAGCAGCCAAAACAGTTTACTGGTTCATCTCTTGTCTCTTAGGGTTACCATAGGGTTACACAGAGATCTATGTAGAACTCTATGGCAGATGGTTTGCCAGTTGGAAAAAGTCTGAAGAAGAACCCCTTTAGAAAGATAGAACCACTGATCTTCCAAAGAAGCAGCTTACGGAACCCTGTATGTCTATACCCATATACAAATATACAAGGTTCCATCAAACACCTTAAAGAGTTTTTGGTTTGTCCCTCTGAGGTTATTCTCAAATTTTCTTCTGCTTGAATGCTTCTCTTTCCAAGCAGGACCTCGACAGAAACCTGACGTGGTTTTATGATGCTGTCTGACACACAGTGATCTATAAATAACAAAAAGGACAAAGTGAAAGATATAATAAAGACTTGAAGTAGATTTTTCCCCGTCACGCCATCATAAATTGTGTGAGAACAAGAATAATAAAGAAAGAAAGTTAAAAAGTGTGGAATTAGCACTGATGATAGTTATTTCTCTCCAACGCCTCCTTCTTCCAGCCTACCTCTTTTCTTCTCTTTTTTCTTGCACTTTGCCTTTCTGCGTGTGTAAGTTTCTTCACTTCATTTTATTCACGTTCATTAGAGTGCAAAAAGTAAAATGTGATCGGAGAACCTGTCACAAGTGAATAGAGGTGAACAGACACTGAACTGTGTTAAAAGAGGTGAAATTGAGCTGCAGTTCTTTTCTGGTTCCTCCCACTCATTCTTTCTCACACTTCGCTCCAGTACTGCTTCACTCCCTCATTCCTTTTACTTTTCTGAGTATTCTCTTTTTGTATATGTTAAATGTTTTCTTTAGGGATCCTGGGGAGCTTTCGAAAGGAATTCTACTTAGAACCTGGCATAAAGGGAAACTATCTGTTATAGGTTTCACATAAAACCTTGAAGAGGTCTATCCACTGAGCAATAAATCAAAGAACGTTTTAGTGTGGTTGATTGTGTTCATTTTGTCTCTTCAGGATAACCCTTGAAAGGTTTTGTTTTAGAACTCTGCAACAGAGATTTTGAGAAATAATCCATTCAAAAATGATCCAAGCTGACTCTCTTGAGAATGCTTTCCATTTATTAATGCAACAAGGTTCTACATTCTACAAAGAACCCTATTCAAAGGCACATAGAGGCCTAAAAATGTTGTTTCACAAGTGGGTTCTAGCAGTTGTGTGCAGGCAACAAGGACTGTATCAAAGTCCCTCCCGTGCCAGGACCTGATCTTCCCAGGCAGTCTCCTTTCCCAGTACTAACCAGGCCCTTAAGGTGCACTGGGCAGCACTGATCTTCGCATCTAAAGCCCTCAGCCTCTCGTCTATACAGCTAGGGTTACAGTGGGGACTGGTCCTCTGGTAATCATGAGAGTTTGACTCCCCACTCACATCCGTATTGCAGCATGCCTTGCCAGACAGCAGTAGGTACCATTTTTATGATGGTCTTTGGCTGCGAGGAGAACTCGCGATCTCCCAATGAAGAGGCAGACACACGGACCGCTAGACCAGCTCGCAGTAACAAGAACTGCTTACTATCTGAAAAACAAAAGGTTCTACATAGAAGCATTAACAATCCAAAGACCCCTTGAGAACCCATTTTTAGGGGAGCTTCCCTCTGGGGGAATCTTTAAAAGTTTGATACAGAAACCTTCAAGGTTCAATGTAGAACCCAACAACAGGGTTCTGGGGCACATTCCTCTTTCACAATTTCAAATTTCACAAAGCACAGTGAAAGTTGTTTCTTCACATATCCCAGTTTGTTAAGAAGCTGGGGCCAGAATGCAAGGTCAGTCATGACACAATGCCCCTGGTGTCAAGAGGGTTAAGGACCTTGCTCAAGGGTCCAACAGTGGCAGCTTGGTGGTGCTGGGACTTGAAACCCCCCACCTGATCAGTAACCCAGTTGAGCCACCACTGCCCAGAGTACACTGAGAATATACTGAGAGTATACTGTTAGAAAAAAGGTTTCCCTCTGGGGGAACCATTCAAGGATCTATGTAGAACTTTAGAACAGAGGGATTTCATTTCAGCAAAGGTCTCATGTACAGGGAGCTTAAAGAACATTTTTTCTGAACTGTTGAAACCTTTGTTTTTTGAAAACTTTTGTTTGTTGAATTGTTGAAAATCATTGAAAGCTCATATCCATCCATCTAGCCAGCTATTATCTCCACTGCTTACCCATCAGGGTCATGGGGAAGTTGGAGCCAATCCCAGCTGACTTCAGGCTGGAGGCAGGGTATATCCTGAACAGGGCTGAATCTATCACAGGGCTAAACCTCATCTCTATAACCATTAAAACACTGTCTAATATCTTGAAGGTGTCTTTGGTTTGTCCATCTGGAGATATACTTAACGGTTCTTTGCATAACCCTGGAAGAGTGTTTTTCTTTTCATAAGATGTTCAGGGTTTAACCATACAAAGAATGTTGATGAGCCCCCTTTCTAAGTATTCTATGCATTTAGATATTTGTTTTCCACCTTCCTGTTTTCTTTCCTCACTTTTCCTTTTATGCATCCAGGTTCCTCTGTGTCTACGTACATCCCCTTGTTCCATTTCTGATTTTTGTCTGTTCTTCCTCCAGGGCCTGAGATCTTCAACTCAAAGAACCTGGCCCTGCAAGCACAGAAGAAGATCTTAAGCAAGATGGCAACGATGGCGGTGGCCAACCTGCTGACAGACGACACAAGCAGCTCCATCCTTGATGAGCTGTACAAGGCAAGCAGAGAGTTCACCAAGAGCAAGAAAGAGGCACACCGCATCATCCGTGACATCATCAAGATTGCGCTGAAACTCGGTGTGCTCTACCGTAACCGCCGCTTCAGCACCGATGAGCTTGAAGCAGTTGAGCGCTTCCGCAAGAAGCTGAACCAGGCGGCCATGACAGCCGTGAGCTTTCACGAAGTGGAGTTCACCTTCGACTGTGGCATCCTGTCTCAACTGCTCCTCGAGTGCAGGGATCTACTTCACGAAATTGTGGAGAACCACCTGACATCGCGTTCACATGCGCGCATCGATTGTGTCTTCAACCACTTCTCCGATGTCAACTTCCTGGCTGAGCTCTATGGCTCAGGAGAAGAGTACAGACTCTACCTGAGCAAAATCTGTGATGGGATAAACAAACTTCTGGATGATGGGATACTTTAGCGACTTCTTATCTTTCTCCTTGTTTCCTATTTCTCTTCTGCCCTGTTCCTTTTTCTACCAGCGTGCCAATCAATCAGTCTCCACCATTTTTTCCTGTTCTATTTTGCCCTTTCTTCTCTTCTACCATGTCACCAACACTGTTTCTTCATACTGATTCCATCTGAGTACATTTCAAGTCACGTAGTGACCATGATTCAGATAGGCTCCATCCTCTGGCACAACAGATGCTGTTCTATTGGCCAGAATTACCACATGGTCACTGCCACTGATGGTCATATGTTTGTGGTATCATGGGTGTTATACTAGTACCAGAGTGAAATAAATTGAACAGTACTGTTTACTAATGCTATGTGGATTGTGTTCGCATGCTTCGAACCGAGCTAGTACACTCTTAGGACATTTAGAACCCTAAAACTTCGATAGTTTTGTGATTAGTAGAAACATTTTTGGTAGCTAAGACTCTAATTATCAAAGGAACCCTTAAAGAACCCCCACTGTGGTGTTGCTTTAGTAAAATACTGAGTGACAAGGTGATGTGATAAAAAACAGAGTTATTCTTATGACCTGGAAGTTGATTAATTTCCTAAAACAGCATGCCCTGTAATAGTTATTCTGCTTATACTCCAGTGATTTTCCAACAACTTCAATTTTTGGCTCAGCCGTTGGCTGAAGCCTGTAGAGGCACCTGTCTGTAGGTGTGTGTTTAATTGAGTTCGAGTGTGTTTAAGAATGTAATTGGCGTGCTAACCTCAGGTAGCAATTCCCCAGTCGTGGCATGGTGCTGCTGCATACTAACTATCTAATTGCCATTTTACATAACCTCAGCTTATAATGTAATCTTCTATGGCTGAGTGGACTAGCATGCTGTCCAAAAACAGGCCAGATTTTGCAACATCGGTTCAAATCCTGGCATTGATGTATTTCTGAGCAGGCTATTTTTCCGATTGACGTACCCAAGCTTCTATCTCCCAGCCAGAAAAAAGCTGAGCTCAGATCTGCACAGGTCTCTTCTTCTTCAAATGCCAAATCAGAGTCTGATGTTGGCAACCATGTTTTTGAAACCAGTTGTATCCCACGCCAACCGTAACAGGTCCACAGTTCTCATACCCGTTTTCAATGCCAGACTCTGAAAAAGGTTCTATCTTTGTCTTCCTCGGCTTCTCCTCCCCTCCAATCTTCCTTCGATGCATAATTTTTCAATTGAGTTTTCTTTGACTATATATATCCAGTGAACCTCAATTGTCTTTGGCGGAGAGTTCGAATGAGGTTCCTTTTTCATTGACCAACTCCAGTACTTCATCATTTGTTCTTTTTCGATCCAGGATATTCTGTTCTCTTCCAGGCGATTCATATCTTGTTTGCTTAGCGTCCATGACTCACATCCATAGGTCAAGGTGGACCATACTGTATGTAGCATTTCCTAAGTCTTTTGTTTGTGTTCATTGATAGGTTTTTGTTTGTGAGGGGACTCGACATGTCTGTAAACGTCTTCTTTGCTACTGTAACCTGTTTTCTGATTTCAGCATTACATCTGCAGTCTTGGGTGAGGATGCTGCCGAGGTAGTTGAACTGTTCCACTTGTTATATTTCTTCGCCATCAAGAATAATTTTGCATTTTGGGGGTATATTATCGTATCTTTGGCGAATACCATAATTTTTGTTTTCTTCTTGTTGATGTTCAGCCCTCTTTGTTCACTTTCTTCTTTCAGAATTTTTAAAAGTTGTTCTAAAGCTTCTTCACTTTTAGCTAAGAGTACTGTGTCATCGACATATCTGATATTTTGGAGATGTATGCCATTGACGGTGAAGAGCATCTGTTTTTTGTTTTTTTTTACACAGGTCTTTAGTATATTTATTAAAGAATTACATCACTACACTTGATGTCCATGAAACAAGTCAGTTCCTGTTTTGACTTTAGGTATCGCAGTTGTTCCGTCCCCAGCCTCTCCTTTTTCTCTGTCTTGGAGAACAAAAAACTCTTTAACTCTGACTGTTACAAAGCGCTGACACTGGAGACGCCTTCCATAAATGTTAAAATTAAATAAACGTTTTACAGAAATCTTCACCATATTAACGATTAGACACACTTACGTAGACTGTCCACCGTACACATCCCTATGAACAAGCCGTTGCCATGGAGACAATAACGTATCAGAGCAAGAGCATGAATATAAACCTGCGCTACTGTCAGAGCTGCTGTTAAAGAAAACTAATCAACACCTTCTGACCAATCAGAGTCCAGAATTCAGCAGTGCCATTAGTTTAAGGCAAAGCCTCTCCTGTTACAGTATGCAGTGAGCCTGCTGGTGTAGCTGTATGGTTTGTTCAGAAAGCAGTATCGGGAGAATTTATTGCAATATTGATACCGCACTGCCGTATCACTCCGCCCTAAAACTCAACAGTTGAACATTTTAGTGTAACACTCCTTCCATTCTCTTTAATGTTTTCCTCCATCCCATCCCATCTCACTCTTTTTCTCTTCATTTTTTCCTCCACTTCTTTATGGACTTTCACTTCCTCGAACTGAGAGACAGCATGAACAATCGCCTAGATGATGGCGTGCTTTAGCCACTTACTTCTCTCTGATCTTTCCTTCCTTTCAGCGTCCGTGCCACAATTTTGAACTCTGTCATTTTTAGCACCGTTCCACTTCCTGTACTGTTCTAGACTGGTGTTTCAGCTGATGTTCTCCTTTCGTTCTTTCTTTCTCTGTATGTTTTTTTAATATTATTTTTTCCTCTTACTGTAGAGGAAAGACAGGATGGTCACAACGCTATGATGTATGTTATTTGTATCCAAATAATCTGTGTGTGTGTGTGTGTGTGTTCTGAATTTAGTTGTCATCACATGCACCGTATGACGTTTTAAGAAAATCACATGCAATGAAAAGCGATGCGACACCAGAAAGTGGCTTTAGCTTGTGTGTATTGCATGTGTGTGTGTGTGTGTGTGTGTAAGGGAGGTACTGAAAATAAAAACTGTTTGATTTCAAATAAAGAATCCCAAGTCTATCATTTTCAGCACACACATACTGATCCAGCTCCAGCAGCAATACTGGTTTGGGGTAAACTCTTAGAAAACGGGTTCTTCGTACAGTCAAAGGTTCTAAGCTGCCAAAACCAGCTCTAGTTTGTAAACATTTCTGATAGAGACAACCTGCTGTTAGTTTCTACATAGAACCTTCAGGTTAAGTCATCTGAAATCTCTGGTTATGGATTTGAGTTGTTCTTCCCACTGCACAACCAAACACAAGATCGCAGCCCAAAAGTGGGTTCTAGTCCAAGTTTCTGTTCCACCAACGTGAGAGATGACTGACTCATGTTCATTCAGTTTGTCGAATGGTTCTTTGGATGTCTTACAGGTCTAGTAGTGGTGCAGATAACTGGAACAGTTGTACATTTTGTGATAAAAACATAATCTGGTACATTATAGCCAAAGGCATTCCACAAAAATGTGGATTCTAAGTCGTCAAGAATTTTTAATTACAATCTTTAGACCAGCCGTGGCACCATCCTGAAAAAAATGATGGTTATTAAGAATTGTGAGAGAGAAGGAAACATCTGGAACAGTCTAAAGCTCCAAATTCAAATTCTGTTTTATACAAAATATATGATGTGATATCAAGATCATCCAGACCAGAGCAGTGTACACAACTTTACTGCGATTATAATTCTCACACCAGTCATGGCACCATCTTGAAAAATGGTGTCCATCTTGAATTTTCAATGACTTACATGTATTATTCAAAAGGAAATTCCCAAGAATTATTTAACTGTCCTCAATAATCATATCATACCCAACACTGATAAAGAAACTGATCTGAAAACAGAGGTCACTGGTGGCCATTTTGAAAAATGGTTGTGATGGGAGACATACTGAACAGATGTGATGGCTCATTATCCAATTTTTTTTTGGAATGCCTTTGACTGTACTGAATTATATTCTATCCACATTCACTGGATATGAGCAATCGCGTCCTCTGATTGGCTACTCTGTGACTAGGATATCAGCTCATATACCATGAGTAGAGAAAAACAAAATGGCAGAGCGTGTTGCTAAAACAACTGAGGAAGAAATAAAAACTCTACTCAAAAACAAACCCCCCCCCCAAAAAAAGCAACAAAATATGGAATGAAAGTATTCGGTGGTAAGAACATCTCATTATCTGTAGCCGCTTTATCCTGTTCTACAGGGTCGCAGGCGAGCTGGAGCCTATCCCAGCTGACTACGG
>JAODOK010000025.1:70341806-70352565 GCA_027576575.1 Netuma bilineata | reverse complement strand
GCCGGCCACGGGGCTCGAACCCGGACCTTCTTGCTGTGAGGCGACAGCGCTAACCACTACACCACCGTGCCACCCACTGCAGGTTTATATGATGTAAAAAACTCAACCAAGATAAATCAGGACACATCATTTATCTGCGTCGTATGGCTTAGCAGCACAGTGGTGTAGTGGTTAGCACTGTTGCCTCACAGCAAGAAGGTCCTGGGTTCGAGCCCAGCGGCCGATGAGGGCCTTGCTGTGTAGAGTTTGCATGTTCTTCCCGTGTCTGTGTGGGTTTCCTCTGGGTGCTCCAGTTTCCCTCACAGTCTAAAGACACGCAGGTTAGGATAACTGGTGGCTCTAAATTGACTGTGGGGCTTTGTAAGAAAAGGCTCCGCCTCCTGATGTAGCCTTCACTATACGAGGTACCAACAAATATCCTGCACCTTTTGATCTAAGTAGGCGTGGCAGGCCATAAAGGAGCGGAATGTGAGCGTGAATGGTTGTCTCCATGTGTCAGCCCAGCAATGATCTGGTGACTTGTCCAGGGTGTACCCCACCTCTCACCCATAGTTAGCTGGGATAGGCTCCAGCTCGCCTGAGACCTGCTAAGTGGTTATGGATAATGGATTAGAGACAAAAAGGCAGGAGCTGAACTGAACTGGAGGGAGCAGAGCTGAAGATACGGAGATGTTCAATGGAACTGAAAGTTGGACAGGATGAGAAACGAGAATATTCGACGGATAAACGGACATGTAGGACGGCTTGGAGACAAAGCGAGAGAGGTGAGATTGAGATGGTTTGGGCACATACAGAGGAGAGATCCAGGGTTTATTGGGAAAAGAACACTGGAGATGGAGATACCAGGTAGAAGGAAAAGAGAAAGAGTGAAGATGAGATTTATGGATGTGGTGAAGGAGGACATGAGGACAGTTAGTGCTACAGCAAAAGATGTGGAGGACAGGCAGAAATGGAGGGACATTATCCACTGTGGAGACCCCTAACAGGAACGGCCAAAAGAAGAAGAAAAAATAATAATAATCAGGTCACATCTTTTCCACCTTTAATATGAATCAACATCTACCAACATTCAAGTGAAATGTTTTTCAAATGGAAATGAAAAAAAAAAATCATGTGCACACCCTTTTATAACGAGGCATGTGACTGCACTCAAAACGAACCAATCACATTCAAACTCGCGTCTAAAAGTCATTCGTATTCTTCTCATGTTTGGGCTCAGATGTAAGGTGAAGAGATAAAAGACAAATTTTACCAATACAATCACTCCAAACAATGTGGCTACAATGTGATGAGATGAAGGAACTTTTTGGACATAACTTTACAGACACAATGTTTGGAGCAAAAAAAAAAAAATGAGCTCATCACTGGTAGTGAAGCATGGTGGTGGCAGCATCACGCTATAGAGCTGCTTCTCTTCTCTTCAACTGGAACTGGGGCTGTAGTCAAGATAAAGGGAATCATTGACCAATCTGTTCTGGAATAAACCCTGCAGGCATCTGGTAGCTGAAGAAACATTTCAACTTCCAGCGCAATAATGATGTGGGAGTCATTTTTAATGACCACACCCCTCCAATGAAGAAGCAGCAGCCTTTATTTATCACATGTACTCAAGCACAGTGAAATTCCTCCCCTGCATTTAACCCAGAACAGTGGGCAGCGATGCGACAGCAGCCGGGGAGCAGTTGGGGGTTCGGTGCCTTGCTCAAGGGCACTTCAGCCATGATACAGAGGGAGGGGAAAGATTCACTCAACTCCCTTCACAGTTCTCCTGCCAAGTCTGGGAATCAAACCGGCGACCCTTTGGGCCCAAGGCTGCTTCTCTAACCTTCAGGCCATGTGATACTGCACGAGTCCTCACACGGTCTATTAAACACCATGAAGACCCTTCGTCAGGTTACCTGCACTGGAAGATGATTCTGTAGTTCCTCAGCCTGAGATCCTCAAACACCAGAATCAACAAGTTTTTCCCCCCCAAAGTGATGAACGAAATGATCCCATGTTAAAAATAATAAAAAGGAAAAATACCCTTTTTAAGTATTAAACACAGGGGTGCCAATAATAGTGCCACATGATTTTATTAAATTATTCTCCGATTTGTTTTTCTCCACATTAAAGGTTTGGATTTTCCTCTTTTTTCCAGCGTGAGATGAAATGACTCCAAAAGATGGATTTTTTTTTTTCTAACCAACCATTCTTCACACGGGGTGGACACACACACACACACACACACACACACACACACTTTAATTTGCTTTAACACTCTTGTCTGCTGCTGGAACACTGGGATTTCCCCGTATTAGATTAAAAAAATACATTTTGAACTGTGTTGAAGCCATGGGAGGGAAACAAAAAAAGGAAATGTATAAAATAAATAAAACACTGAAGTGCTCGGGGCTTTTATTTCAGTAACTGTAGATGAACATGAGCTCTAAAGAGCACGGGTCATTCTCAACTCGTGTGGTTTGTTTTGGCTGAAATTCCCTTTTCAGAAGAAATTCAGATTCGAAACTTTAAAGGTCGCAACGCTTCGGCTAATTTGGGCTCAGAATCGTTTCTAAAGCAACACACAGATTAATGAGAGCAATCTTTTATTAAGAAAGTGTTAAATAAATAATAAAAATATTTATCCAAATAGGGAAATTATCAAAAAAAAAAGTACAGTTTTTTGTTCTGATGGTAAAATAAATAAAATTACACACAGAGGAAACTTTTTAGATGGAATAACATGTTCTAGTCCCTTACAGTTGGTTTCATTCATCTGGTTTGACAGCATGCAATATTGTTATATCACTTGTCCTACGTTTATTACGGCACTCTACCCAATTTGCTTCTTTAAATCTGGAAGATTGAGAGAATTTTGAAAGAGAAGACATGCTGAACACCTGGAAGGAAGGAATGGACGGCTTTTTTTGTGGTCCATCAGATATTCTATTCCTCCTCGCCTCATGAATGGAATATATCTGATCAACCATGAAAAATCCGGCCAATATTTTTTAAATATCTAAAGTGGGGGAGGAGAAGAGTTGCAAATGATTGAACCTAGCACCTTAATCGTTAACCCCCCCTCCCCCCCTGTTTCTTTTTGGGAGGGAGGGAGAGAAGAGGAAAAAACTGCACACAAGACAAAGTAATCTGTAAACACACACACACACACACACACACACTAGTGAGACGCTGCTGAAGATTGTCGTATAAACAGACTGACCGCCGTTCGCCACTTGATACAGTTAGACCTCCTGAAGAACAAAATCAAATTAAAGTTATCTAACCCAAACGAGGACATGCCCGCTCGTGGAGCAATCGCTACAAAAATAAAAGCTGCACCATGTGATGTTTAAATTAAAAAAAAAAAACACGTGGTTTCTGAAGAGTCGTGAACATCAGACGTGATGATGGAGGAACAGTCCAGGGGAGTTTCCCCTCAGAGTTTAAAACTGAAATGAACAGAAAAGCAGGACACAAGGCGGGGCAGGAGAAGGTTCAGCGCACCAGGAGGAAGGTCAGTCCTGCCAAGCCGACACCTGCCGCTGCGAACAGCGCCGTCTTCATGGACGAGTCCTGGCTGACATGAGCGGCGCTGCGGAAGAACTTACAGAAGCCGTCCTGCACAGGGAGCACACACACACACGCGTCAGGGGACACGCCTCGACAAACATCACTGCAGGCTTCAATTCACACTTTATATCCTCATACAGTTACATTTAACACTCAGGAAGCAGAAACTAACTTCTCAAACCCATCAGGGTCCCAGTCACTGGGACGGGCTCCTGTAAATCAGCCGTTACTATGGAAACGGTAAGGTATTAATAGAATCCTGTGCTACTGTCGGAAAACTAATCAACACCTGACCAACCAGCGACCAGAATTCAACAGCACTGTGGTGCAAATATACTGTAAATATTATACATTAAAACAAATCCAAACAAACCCAAAATACTTTCTTAAAACTCCTTTAAAAAAAAAATTTATATATTAAAAAAAAAAAATTTAACCTGTACAGCGTGCATCAAAAACATTTCGGTCCGAGGTGATATTACGATGTTTATTTTGCAAACAAAACAGCAGCTAATCCACTAATGAAGCCTTTACAAAAATATATGTTTTACTTGCTAAAATCAATTCTTTAAAACAATTAAAAACCGGGGGGGGGGGGGGCGTCTGTTCTGATACTAAAATATCAACTACAGTAAAAATCTTAAAATTGAAAGATGAAAAGTAATAAAACTTGGTTACAATACTTTAGTGTGTGTGTATATATATATAAAATAAACACGAGAAAAATTCAATTCAGTCAGACGTTTTGAACCAACTAAATTATTTAAAAGTTAGAAACAAGGGGAAATAAAGTTAAAAACTGAGTTATGATATTATCTACTAAAATATGGCTAAAAATAGAAAAAATTACAAATTAGATTTCATTTTTTTTACTGCAAAAATCAGTCAAGTTTGTAAGAATAAATAAATACCTAAAATAATAATAATAAAAATAAAAAAAAAAGTGTTGGATATCGAGTGGCTAGTGAGTATCGTGACATTTATCACGATACTGATGACATGCAGTTATATTGCCGAGCTCTAATTGGCTCAAACAGGCAGCAAGCAGCAGATCTTGAGATTAATTCTGAAATAAAAACAGACGAGAGAGTGTGTGTTTAAAGCCACCTGCTGTACAGCTCATAAAAACAGGCAGGTGGTGGATATTTTTCTATTTTTCTCACTTGTTCATTTCTCAGGAAAAATGTTTTGAAGTCTGCGAGGCGTGTAAACGCAAGTGTGTTCACACAATAGACTGAAAAGCTGGAGCAGCTGGGCCTGGGGAGGGAGGGACGGAGGGGGTGTGTGTGTGTGTGTGTGTGTGTGTGTGTGTGTGTGTGTGTGTGTGAGAGAGAGAGAGAAGACATACTTGGATGGAAAAGTGAAAAGACTCATTTTCACTAACAGACTATGCTCGTGTCGGATCGATTAAAACACGACGAAGCTCAGATGAATTGTGAAACAACTTTGATGACGAAAATGACCCCTGCAGACACGTCTCCCCTCATCACCCACCCCGAGACATGGCAAAGATTTCCAGAAGAAACATCCGGGGCGGAGCCTGTCTCTAAAACAATGAGATCATTGGAAAGTGCAACATTGGTTTAGCGAGGAGGGGCGGGGCTTATTTGCTAAAACGTAACCAAACTGTGGGCATCGTTCATCGCTCTGGATACGAAAAATTTATACGCAAACAACTCGAGAGAAAATAAACAAGAAACGCTCATGAAAAGTTTAATAATTTGGAAAAACCTTTGTATCCTCGGTTACACTCTTGAACCCGTGTTAATTTACGCTACACTGACATGAGCCTCGACTGACCGGCTGCACATCACATAAACCGACGAGTTACTGCAATTTTATATCCGAATTACACGTCACTCAAATCAACGTTCTGTGAAATGTGAAAGAAAGTGATTCCAAAATAAACCTGGAAATTAAGACAAATGTATCTAGTAGATCAATGAGGACAAAAGTAATAGCACCCTATAAAAGATCAGGTGTCTGAGGTAGCTGATCCGCTGCGCTGTCTGAGCTGCATTAGTGGAGGATTTCACACGCTGCACATCAAACTCTGCCTTTTACGGAGTTTTGTGGGTGTGGCAAAGTGTAAATGAGCTGAACTGTAAACAAGCTTAGTAATTTACTCCGATTATGTGCAAGAAAAATATCTTGTAAATCTGGTGTGAACTTGGTTTGACCGTGAAAAGACTTGCACACAAGTTTAATTTTCTAAACCGTTCATTTATTGTTTTGTTTCTGACGCGTTCACGGCGTTAACAGTTTCTGATGCTCGCTAGCTAGTAATCAAACTCGCTAACGAACTCCATGCGACTCAAAACAATTTTCATTTCAGAACTTCTACCAAAAGGAACTGTGCAGAAGTTTGTGCACCCTCCATGGTTTCTGAATTGAGGTGAAAGCTAAACCTCGTGGACTGAATAAGTTCGAATGGCGACTCGGAGGACGTGAAAGTGTTTAAAACGGCGTTAATCTTTACTGAGATGAACGAGGGGAAGTGAACCAAATGTCAACGGGAACAAAAACCCAGAAGGAGAGCCCATGATTAAAAACTTAACCTTTTCAGTGAGGAAGTAGAACACTGAATCGCGTTTGCATGGAAATGGATCTTAATGAACCGTGCGTGTACACACACTGTGCGAAAGTAGCATCACCATAGCGACCAGAAGAGACGCCTTAACTCGCCAACGTCGCTTGGGTTCTTAAATCGTCTCATTTCTGGCAAAAGGGTCTCAAAGTACAGGACAGGAAGTAGTATGAAACACACAACAAAAAGATTAAGTGATGCAACGAAGGCTATTTGTATTACTGTTACCATAGCAACCTTTTTTCATGAGTGCTGATGGGCGTTTCTCTCAAAGTTAAAACAAAAAAAGAAACCGTACAAGGTAAATGTCGCTACAGCTTTACCTCCGACAATGGAGGCTCCTTCCACACGCACTTCGCTGTACGAGTCCCTGTGAATGAGCAGTTACGATAGAAACGATAAACAAGTGTCAGTAAACAGACTGACGTCATGGGTCTTTTATTTCCAAGTAAACAGTCGTGTATTAGTGGTTTTATTCTGCTGCACCCACAGCTCCTCAACGACTCAACCCTCTGTCTGAAGGAGGCCAGACACGAGTCACGTCTGAAATATTCCACCAAAGAAGCACGACGAGGAGATAGAAATCTGTTTTGACTCAACTGTCTCCTTCTGAGGATTTAAAAAACGCTGTACAAGCACGCGCACACACCCCTTCCCGATTCTTCTGCACAAAAAAACCTGCCACATCCTTGGAGCACATTCTTCAAGCCTGAGAACGCACGAACAAAAACGAAACGCAGTCCGAAACTTCATATTTCGGGAAAACAAACCCACAGAAAGGTGATGTTGGTTTTCAGTTGTCCCTGAGAGACAGAAATGAGACGCGTTTCTAATCAGAGCCTCCCACGCTGACACGGCAGGACAGCCCCATGTGGTTTCAGAGCCGCCAATCTCAAGTGCAGCCCACACAGGAAAACCGACATTTACAAAGAAACGGAATTAATGAAGACGACCTCATTGTGTAGGCGATTCATCCTCTGCCTCGGTTTGCGCTTCTTCTTAAGCAAAACAAAAACACTTTAATTTTAATTACGCTCCCAGATGTTCATCAGCGATCTCACACTCAAACCAACACTCGTTCCTTTAGCGAAAATCCTGTTACACGACCGTTGCCATGGCTACGACTCAACTGCTCGAGTATCTGGACAACTTTATAAAACTAAACCTTTCTACAAAAGCAAACAGCTCGTCGTCATGGTTACGCAGGAGGACTAGGATCATGCTGTTTTGTGTCACATCTTTAGCTAAAATCCTGTTATGTGACTGTTGCCACGGTAACGGCTCAACTGCTTTGATTTTGAACAAGTCTACGAAAAAATTTAAACGGCCTCATTGAGGCTGGAGCTCATACTGGCCACTGTCGCGCATGTATGCGCGCGAGTTTGAAACCCGATAGTTTAATGTGACGAGTCACGCAAAAAATTGTAAATACGATAGGTGGCGCTCTTGTTGACAATTTTCATGCACACTCATCTGGGGAACACTGTATGCGAGTTTGATCGAAACCCGACCAATCCTGTAGGACGAGTAACGAGTTTTGTAAATTGTGGACAGACAGCGCGTGATCATACAAGCTCATCCGGCCTGTCAAACCCCCTCTCTCTAATCAGTGTCCTTGCAGCAGTAACATGTAAGACAGTTAGTCGTCATGGTTACACAAGATGACCAGGACCTGCTACAGCTACTAACAAGCAACTACACCATTGTTGCCATGCCTGCATAGTAAGCCTAACTTTCCTATACATCATTGACTCCCGTTGTCATGGTTACAACAGATAACCAGCTACTTAAACAGGATATTCACCATCGATTACACAACCAGAGCACCACTTTTTTTTTTTAAAGCTGTTCCTGTAGCTATGGTGACAGCCCTATAACATCTCAACCCATGTTTGAGATCAATAACCCTCTAAAAATCAACCCGTTCTATTGATCTCGTGCTTCTGCTTTACTGCAGTAGATCAGATACTCTTATGATCCGCACTTTCCAAGAACACGTCGCTCCCAGGACTCGCCGTGGCCTCGGTGTTTAATCTCACAGGGACACTGTGGGTTTGTATCCAAGAGAAGCTGCTGCTCGAACTCCTCAGACATCCTGGGAACGCTCCGTACGGGCCACCTTTACTCCACGAGCAGATCATAAACCTAAACCTGCATCCAACACTCCGTTAAAACGATATAACCATTACATCATACCACAGAGCCCTCCGCTGCTTTCATTTCTTCGCTCGCTGCACTCACTCCTTCACTTTCACTTTTAAAACTGCTGGGAATTTTCACTGATGTCAGATATCCAGAGGAACACTGAGTCAAACGATGAATCAATAATTAAAAGTGATTAAACTGGTGCACTTTTTACACCCTACTGTAATCACGCCCATGACAAATCAGATTAGAGCAGACTAAGATCATCTCTATCACTCATTTTGTCCTTTAATGACCGTAGTCTTGAACATGTGCCACGTTTGAGTCATGACGCTGATCATTCCTCCCTCCCTCCCCCCCAGCATGATGTCACATGTGATGAGTTAAACCCCGCCCTAGTGATTACATCACCACACTTCCCCTGGTCCTTACCCATCCTCCGTTCTCCAGCAGCCAGTCGCTCTTCTCTCCCCCGAGGTAATCTGCGATGGTCTCGGCGAGCCTCCTGCAGCTCTCCACCCCGTCTTCTCTGGAGAACATCTCCGTCGCGACGACACCTGTGAACGCAAACAGCGAGACGATGCGTCCCCAGTTCAGCTTCCCGTCGTCCACCAGCATGGTCATGACACTGTGCAGGCAGGCGTTCGGCTCTGGGTTTGAGCCGCACGTTGACAGGAACGTGTGCGACATGGACAGGAACTGGGACCTGTACTGGAGCTCCAGCTCCTTCGCCAAACGGCGCATGATCTCCGCCGACTCGCTGGGAGGCGCCCGCTGGACCCCGGTGCAGAAGTCGATGTAGTCACTGGCCAGCACCAGAGTCTCTTTCCTTAACCAACAAGTCATTTTCTGTGAGGGAAGAAAAACAAATCAGCAGTCAGGACACCGACTCCTCATCATTAGGGGTCCAAGCACTAAAACAACCATCTTGGATCGGGGTTATCTTCCCATTAGGCATCCAAGCATCAAAATTCTCATTCAGACTTCAAATCACGTTCTTTTTATAAAAATTGATCTCACACACACACCAAACCACACCAGTACTCCATCCTACTATTCAGGGAAGTAAGATTATTTCCCCAAAGGTGGTGCTATAGCACCACAGGGTTCCATGTTTCAGCACCTCTCACGAACCCCAAGTCACACACCGATCATTCCTTCACTCGATTCTCTCTCTGCCTTCTCCTAAACAAGACCATCAGGAACGTTCTAGTTTTTTCAGCAAACCCAGCCAAGGTTTGAGTTCAACTGCATCATATTTCCTCCTGTTATGAACTCGCTCTAGAGCGTGAACCTCAGGAACGATCAAAACGAACATTAACAGCTGTATGGGTTCAAACAAAACTCAATGAAGGATGGATGGAGGTCAGATCGACTTCAAATAACAGCAAGTCAGGATGCACAAGTCCTAATGAGACGAAATCTGATGTACTGATGGTAACTGGGTTGCTGAACAAACAAACAAACAAACAAACAAACAAACAAACAAACAAACAAACGACCACCATCAGCCAATCAGCTTTCAGCAGGCATTTAAGAGGATTAGCACTGAGCTACTATCGCTAAAACTTCAGCAACGTGTCTGTCCAGCTTCGCTACAGTTATCCATTACACGGCTTTGTTGAATCCTTGATACTGATTGATCAATTACAGCATTCTGTAGTCTGTTATATAAATTAACTTTATTAGGGGAAACAAGATAAGGCGGCATGGTCGGTGTTCGAGTCCGAGCCTCACACCTGATGGGTGCTTTTCTGTGTGGAGTTTACACATTCTCCCTGTGGGGTTCTCCCCGTGGGGTTCCCTCCAGGTGCTCCGGTTTCCTCCCACAGTTCAAAGACATGCAAATTAGGTAAAATACCCAGCCACTGGGGTTGTACAGAACAGTGCATACTTTGTCCCAGTACCAAGTCTGGATAGATTGGGGAGGGTAGTGTCAGGAACAGCATCTGGGATAAAATCCCATGACCCTTCACGGGAGCAGCCAAAAAAGAAGCAATAAAATGGCTTAAAACCATATTTAGTGTCAAATTATTGATTTCTTTAGCAAGTAGGATAAATTCCAGTGAGCCAATGAAATAAAAGTCCTTCAGGGTGATTCAAGACCTCTCGGAGTCGTACCAGAGTCCTGCATCGCCCTGTGGGGGTTTAATCGGAGATAATGACTGGACTGCTGTACATTAGCTCTTAATTATAACTTGGCAAGGACGGGACACCGGGGTGATACGAGGAGGACGCTTGGACCCTGCAGATCACCGCTCAGGACTACAACATATCATTAACATCCACCTACTACCATGACTACCTAATAATAATACATTATTTCTAATATTAACACCCACCTACTACTACAACTATATTATATTACTTTTTTTTTTTTTTTTAGGACAAACCACCTAAAAAACAGTTTCTATCCCAAAGCAATCATGGCTTTAAACTCAAATGTGCAATAGAACTATTCTTGGCCCTATC
>JAODOK010000025.1:70298081-70315142 GCA_027576575.1 Netuma bilineata | reverse complement strand
ACCCCAGGAGATCAGCAGTTTCTGAAATACTCAAACCAGTCCATCTGGCACCAACACCCATGCCACAGTGAAAGTCAAAGAGATCACAATTTTTCCCATTCTGATGTTTGAAGTGAACATTAACTGAAGCTCTTAATCTGTGTCTGCATGATTTTATGCATTGTGCTGCTGTCAAGGGATTGGCTGATTAGATCACTGCATAAAACAGCAGATGGGTGGGTGTACCTAATAAAGTGGCCAGTGACTGTATTCTGCTGTTAAGCTAACTCAAATGTAATTTACTTTTTTAAAAGCAACTTTTCTTCCTAAACCTTACTAGCTAGAGTTTAACTGTTAATGTTTGCAAGCCTGTCATTTCAAACATAACTTTATGAGTGGCTGTGTATGCCCTTGAGTTCTGCACACTAGCGGCAGGCAGTGAGTGGAATGAACCAGCACTGAAGGTAACTTTCCACCAGGGACTAAGCCCAGATATTTTGATGAAGCTGGCATGTTAGGATGAACAACTTACACTGGACTCCCTCATTGACCTGGCCATCAGACTGGATCATCTTCTCTATAACAGGCCCTCTTTGAAGCACACTCCTGCTCTTCCACAACCTTCCCGATCTCTTATGCCTATGGAGATCTGCAACATATGTATGCCCTGTTCTGAAAGGGAAAGAAAGAGCAGTGAGGGGTTGTGCTTCTACTATGGCAAATACAGCCATCTATTTGGCAAAATGTCCCTTATAACTACCCAATTCCAGAAAGCAAGATCATCTCTGCAAGGAACCCAGCTCCACCAGCCCAGTGAGTCAATGATTTCTGAAACTCCATGTATTGTTAAAACTCCTAGACTTGACCCATATTCTTTCTGCCTTCATCAACTCAGGGGCAGAGGGCAATTTCATCAACCTTGAGGTTGTCTAGAGGCCCAAACTGCTCACTGAGGAGCTCCAATGGCCAGTGAGCCTGAAGGCCATAGGTGGCTGACCCATTGGGAAGGGGCTTGTCACCACTCACACCACACCCATTGAAATTCAGGTTGGGGCATTTCACAAGGAACCCATCTCTCTGTTCATCACTGGTACTGCATATCAGGCCATAGTTCTGTGTTTCCTCTGGTTACAACTCCACAACCCTCTTATTTCCTAGCAGCACCAATGCAGGTGCAGGGGAGAGCAGGTGTGTTGCAAACTGGTAGCCAAATCTGAATCGAGATACAAAAGACAAAGTCCAGGTCAGGCAAGGGTCGGTCGATGTGCAAACAGTATATCAGAGATCAGACAAAAGTTCAAAGTCAGAAATAAACAGAAAACTGAGTCAAGGTCATGTGAGGACAGGCCACCAGGCTGCTGAACTCCAAACCCAAACTCTAAACTTCTATTTATAACTTGAACATTCCAAATTCCGCAGGTCACTTTATACTATTGCACTTTATAATATTTCTGCTGCTGCATAATTTAATTTAATACTCTTCATATTTATTTCTGTGCTGAGCCAATTTGCAACAAAATTTCCTTTGGTGTACACTTGTTGCATACTGAATGATGAAAAAGGTTGTCCAAGTCTATTAATACAAGTGAAGACGGTAAACAATCCAGAATGGCAGGCAAAATCGTGAAACAGGCGATAGGTCGAGCGAGGCACAAACAGGCTA
This sequence comes from Netuma bilineata, assembly GCA_027576575.1. Classification (NCBI taxonomy): domain Eukaryota; kingdom Metazoa; phylum Chordata; class Actinopteri; order Siluriformes; family Ariidae; genus Netuma; species Netuma bilineata. The sequence continues at coordinate 70,313,500 of JAODOK010000025.1, read as the reverse complement.
TCATAAAATCAAAAGATGAGAAACAGGAAATCAGGAACCCAAACAAGGAAATAAGGCTCGGTAATGCATCAGCAACGGAACTCAATACTTCGCAAAGTAAGTGTGCTTTCACAGTTTTTTTTCTAGGTGCGCTGATTGCGCCTTAATCCTGTGCAGGTGTGAGTCGTTTATCTGATGCACGCGCCAAGGCACGCAGGTGTGACACTCTTGCACGAAATTAGTACAAAAATTAATGTAGATATAAATAATTTTATGCCAAATTACGGCATGTTACAAAAAATAGAGTCCTTGTCTCCAACTTACGAGTCCGAATGCAGTTAATGCATGAGTCCAAGTCAAGTCACGAGTCCTTAAAATTAGGCCACGAGTCAAATTCGAGTCCGAGTCCTGGACTCGAGTACTACAAGCCTGGTTCAAACAATGTTAAGGTCTGATATTGAGGAGTCCCTGAGCTAGCAGCAGAACTGTCATTCGATCCTAAAGGAGTTACTACCCAGTGAGTAATGTTTTCAGTTGAGCAGTGCCTCGTTGCCAACCCATGCCTGTCAGGGGCTTGCTCAGCAGGAAACTCTAATGACCGGAGGCCCTGTCTAGGCCCTGACATTAGAATGGGGGAATTGGTTGCAATGAATTCGAGGTGCCACATGGTGGGTCCATTTGGACAAACTGGCTTTTTGATTCAAAAAAAAAAAAAACTGCAATGTTCTACGGTATCTAGGGCAACCCTGGCAAATTCCATGTTCCTCTAACGAACAAGGCTCTGCTGAAAGGTACAAGCCTGCAAGTTGTCGAACCTCAGCTCCTGAATCATCGATTTCAGCTAAGCAATGACTGGAGCCAGGTTGTTCAACCGCCTAGAAAGCAACCAGACTGGTTTCTTGTTATGCTTATCAGTCATCACTGAATATGGGAGTTTGCCACTCGCAAGCTGTTTAGGCCTCAGGGGTTTGGTCAGATTAGACTTCAAACCAGGATCTTAATTCGCCAACAGTGACCACATATCTTCAGATCCCAAGCTGCATGAACACAAATCTTGCAGTGTGGCTTTTCTGGCTAACCACTTGTGGTGTAGTGTGATAAATTTAGGGAAAATCCAACCCATGTGAGCAAAAACAAGGGATCTGTCTTTGGAGGAAAACAGATTTCAGCCTCAGTGCTGTGTATTAATGGAAATCCAGCTAACTCAGCAATAAACAGCATGTGGTATGAGGAGGAAAAAAACCAGCCAACCAACCAACCAACCAACCAAACACTCACTCATGCTAGCGGCACACAGCCAAGGCCCTGCTAGTTGGTTTGATGGCAGATGTGAAGACTCATAGGAGACAATGCAGAGGGATTGTAATGAAAAACAAGTGCTACCTACGGTACCATGCAGAGAGGAAAAAAACTACACAGTGCAAATTCCATGAGCCTAATACCGGTTAACAATGCTAAAGAAAGAAACAATTCAAAGCTAAGAGACACCATGTCAGAAGCAGCAGTTTATGTGGGTAAACAGATCAGTGCTCCCAAATACCTGGACTCAAGGCGAAAACAGATGTAGCAGTATGACGCTCGATTTGTGGTTTTGTTTTGAAGTGAGACGGCTTTTCGAGTTCATAAAATCGGTGAAATTTAGTTCCCTCTGAAATGTGGTCATTGTGATGTATCTTTATTTCTGTAATATCTCACAAAAAACCAGGCCATTCTGTTCTGTAGCTGGGAAGTTATTTAATTTGAGGGGATTAAAGCAAATAACATGCATGAAATCACTCGCTTCTTCGCGCAGTCAAGCAGACAGAGGAAGTCTGTCTGTGTGTGTGTGTGTGTGTGTGTGTGTGTGTGTGCACGCGCGCATGCGTAGGTTTACCTTTGAGCGTGCACTGACAGTTCCATCATTCTGTCGCTAAACGAGCAGCTGATCACACGGAAGTGCTCGCTGAGTGCCGATATTTTCTGCGTTTCCTTTCCTTCATATACAATATAACGTCTTTTCTTCTCGCTTTCTTTCCATTACTGTAGTCGGTCTTTCACATTTTATTTGCACACTCACGTCTTCCATTTTCCTCTCCGGTTTCAAATTTGCATCCCACAATGCCTTGCGCAAACGGGGAAAGCCCACCACGTGATACATAGCATAGTATCTTGTATTGGGTCATGGTGAAGCAGGAAAAAATAGCAGAGAATTTAGGGCCACGTGGAGATAAATTCATTAATTGTTCTTTTAAAAAACGAATAAAATTGGAAGTCTGTGATTTGAATTCAGTAGCTTTCGGTCACTAAACAAAAATAACTGGGTGTCGGGGAAAATTCTTTTTCTGACCTACACTTGAAAAATCTGAAAGGCAGGACAGCTTTAAGGGTGGGTTTCCACACCTGCGATTCGTTTGATTGTTTATACACCGACACTAATTTGTCACTTCTTAGAGTTTTGTAGCTCCTGAGACCGCTGTACATTTCATCCAGAGCTGCACTGACTTTACGGGATAGTTCCTGAGCTAAACTCCGATAATGAAAATGATGGGTTCAAGCCACACTCAGGTGGACCAACAAAGATTTCAGCTACAACTTCCAGGAAAATTGGATGGGATGCAAAGAAAAACCCACAAGTAACTTCAGCTGAAAAACAGACTTCTCTGAACAAAAATGGCTTTAAGATGCACAATAAGGAGGCGATCGAAGAAAAATGGCTGCACGGTTGAGCTGTCTGAAAAACGCCGTTACTACGCCAACACCATGAAACAATACATTATTATTACTATTACCTCTGCCAACTGTGTTGGAGCAGGTGATGTTTTCACCTCCATTAGTTTGTTTGGTTGTTCCCAGTGTAACTCAAAATAGTCAACAGGTTTTGATGAAGTTTGGAGGAAAGTTGGTCCATGGGTAAAGGAAGAATTGATTAGACTAAGACCCAAATCCAGATGTGTATGTGGATCCAGGAATTTTAAAAATCTTTTCCCAACATAACTCAAAAACTAGTGAACAGATTTGGATGAAATTTGGCGGGCAGCTTTAGTATTATCCTCGGTTCAAGTGATTTGATTTTGAAGTTGATAATACCGTACGTGGCTTGGCGGAGGCATGAACTCTACTGAGTCCCCTTTTAGTTTACAACATGTTCATCAGCACATAAACACACCTCAAAACTTCTGGAACAAAGTCAGGCTTCGATAAAATACTGTCCAAGAGAGTAAAATTGGCTGTACTCTCAGGGGGGAGGGGCTTATACTCGCTCTACTGTCAATAACGGTGACACTAGTGAGCTCATGTATGTGGAAGAGGGCAGATAGCTGCACTGTGTCGCAGCATATTCAGCGGTTCATAAAGATGTGGTTTGATTTGTCTCAGAGACCTTCACGCTCACCGGGTGGTAGCTGACTGATGGATTGAAAACTGTGAAGGGAAAAAACAACAACAAAATCCCTATAAAGTAGCTATACGTAATAAATATTTGTATATAGATTTGTATGTTCATATCTGAGTGTTTTGAAATGCTCTATAAGTGTTTGTTTATTGTTTCACTTGAGGTAGTTGTTTTCCCCCTAAAACCATGTAAAGATTGTGCATGTTAGCCAGCTAGCTAGCTTTAGCAGTGCTTATTATTATTATTATTTTTATTATTAATAAACACAAAAATAAAAATCCTGTCAGATTAACTAATGTTTCATAGCTCTCACTAGCACTACAAACGATGCCCTTTTTAATGACACGTAAATCCTGTCAGATTAGCTAAGTTTTTTTTTTTACCTAGCATTAGTATTGAAAATAAAACACATTTATGATTTATAGCATTAGTTTATGACAGCAAATACTATGAACATTTACAAAAATGACTCCCAGAAAGTTATGCTAGCCAGATACTTAGCATTAGCACTACAAATTATAAATCTGACTTGAAAAACTTCGTAGAAATCATCAAGTTAGCTCACGTCAGCTATCTGGCTAGCAGCAAGATTGTGAACATTAAATCCTCTCAGAGGATCCATGACTAGCATTAGCCGTGAACACTGTAAACATTCATAAATATAACTTTCAGGAAACTCTCAGAAATAATGCCATGTAATTTATGTTAGCCAGCTGGCTAGTGTTAGCAGTGACGATTATCTTTTAAATTTGAAAATCCTCTCAGAAATCCCGTCAGATTAGCTCGTATTAGCGAATTGGAAAGTGTTAGCTGTAAAGATAATGAATATTTATAAATATGGTTTTAAAGATCCTCTCAGAAATCCTGTCAGATTAGCTTATGCTAGCTGTTAGCAGTGTGAAGTATGAATATTTATAAGGTTTCTAAAATTAGCTTTTAATAAATATAGACACAGTAAAATAATCTCTCAGCCTGTGAGACAGTTGAAATCCAGTTCAAACTGGTTCCCAGCCAGACTGGTTCATACTGTATACTGGTGTTTTTACACATAAAGGAGAGATTTTTATTTCATTTGTTTATTTTAAATTTGAGTTTTTCAATATGTCACAATAGCTGATGCTAGCGAGCTAGCTAACCTCAAGAGTGCCGATAACGATTATTTATAAATGCAGCTTCTCAGAAATCCTGTCAGGTTAGCCACGTTAGCGGGCGAATGTTAATGATAGAGACTATGAATATTTATGGTTATTTATAGATATTTATGAAGAGGACTCAGAATTCTTATCAGGTTAGCGCATGATAGCTAACAAAATATGTAAATATCGTGCACATGTACAGTATTTTCATCGTATAAAAGACATTTTTCATCCTGTGACTCGGACACAGCCGTGTTTCGAGACTCTGTGGAAAAAAATCAAAGAAGAAACCCAGGAGAGTGACGTGTGGTGCGGATTTCTTTTATTTGACTCAAACAGATTTGAACATTTTTGTACGTGATCATTACAGCTACAGAGACCGAACAACGTTTCCTCACGGCTTCAGATGAATCAGAGGAGACGATCGCTCACACACGGCCCTCAGCAGGACTGACTCTACAGCTCAGGGTCAGCAGCATTTAGCATTCCTCTCAATGCTAACGATGTTAACTCACACTACGCTTTTATACAGGCGTGAATGAGCGGCACAGCAGATCCAACAGGACACACACGGACACACTCGGCTCTCATTCAGGAGGAAACGGGAAAGGAAAGAGTGGGTTTAGTGCAACTCGTTACTAATTCAGCGTCTCACACACACACACACACACACACACACACACACACACACACACACACACACTACGGTGAAATGCAGACTGGTGGCTTAAGAGGCAACGACACATGGGTCAGAGGAAATTTCCACTAAAAACTATTTTCTTTCTTTTTCTTTTTTGCTCTCTAACATCAAATGTAGTGATTAAACTAAAACATATGGAGTTAAATCAGATTCACCAGAACTTGTGTGTGATGTGTTCAAAAAACAAACAAACAAAATCTCAAATGATGCAAGAAAGTAAGTTTTCTATGTGAAAAGATACTGTTTGTTTGTTTATTTATTCATATAAAGAAATTTAAAATCTGGAACCTTATAATTTCAAAGTTGTGGAAAAAAAATTCTGGGAAATTACACCAGGTACGCCAAAGCTCTAGCTATCATTTATTTATTTATTTATTTCCTGAGTGCCTGGAATATTTTCCCACCTTAATTTTATAAAATTTTCTGCTTCTTGAACAGCTATATATATAAATAATTTTTTTTAAATAAATCCCCAGGTACACAAAGGGAATAACTTTATTTACTTACTTAGTGCCTGGAATATTTCCCCACCTGAATTTTTATAAATTATGAATTTTCTGCTTCTTGAAAAATTTTTTTTTGGGAAACAGTGATGTTTAAAAAACAAAAAACAAAAAAAAAACCCAGTTTAAAATCTGGAACGTTATATTTTCAAAAGTTGTGGAAACAAACAAACAATAATAAAAAAATAAACAGGTGAAAGAAATTCGGGGAAATTACGCCAGGTACACAGAAGGTTACTACACTATTTATTTAATTTATTAAAAATATTCCAGGCACTCAGGAAATAAATGTTGCTGTTGTTTAAAAAAAAAAAAAAATCAAGATGCATAAAATTTATTTTGCAAAAATTAAAGTGGGAAAATATTCCAGGCATTCAGGAAACAAACAAACAAGGTGAAAGAAATTCAGCAAAATTATTCCAGGTACACAAAAGGTATAACTATTTATTTCCTGAATGCCTGGAATATTTTCCCACATGAATTTTTATCTAATAAATTTTCTGATTCTTGAATATTTTTAAAAACAAACAAAAACCCCCGATACCTGAATCCATCTGAGCTGAATGTAATACTTCAACACTTCCACGTTTTTACACGTGCGTTCTGTTCTGGTGATTCTGCTGTAACTCCGTTTTTACGTTGCACGTTTGTGAACAGGTAAAGAAGCTTTTATTCACTACTTTAGTGTTACACAAGCAGCCGAACATCACAGAATGGGACAACGTCCACGCTGACTGTCCTGTCCAGGAGAAAGTGAATAACATCGTCTTTATTTCTCTTCAGCAAATTACTCAAAGTGCATATGGAAGGACAACAACAACAACAACAACGCAGCACGTTTACAACACGAGGAATCAGCAAACAGGAAGTGATATGGACAGGAATGTTCATTCCAAGGAAAGAATTTATATAAAAAACAAACAAAAAAACCCAAACAAAAACACTTAACCCAGGGATGCACAATCCAATAAATAAATAGATATGTTAGATATTTGATATTCGCTTCATTGTGTTTTCATCTTATCCTGAGCATTTAGCAAAGTTTCAGATCTGTGTGTCCCGATTGTTATTCTTCTCTTTAAGCTAATGATGATGTCGTGTAATGACCATCCTAATTCAACTATTTTTGCAAAAATGTAAGAAAACTGTCGATCGCTCACGACATGCCTCTAAAACACGTCGGTGAACTCTGATCGGAGTTTTAATATCGATACTCGTCATCGGATCGGTGCTTCCCTAAAGAAAGAAAATACAGAAAGTGCATAAAACGATATTATTAACATAAACAACGCATCACTGCTGCTTTATACAGGAAATCGTGTTCTGCGTGATACTGAAATGACAGGAAACTATGTCGACCAAACGTTTCTCCGCCAGACTAAGGCCTGATCGGAGGAAATGTCGTAAACAATAAATAAACAAATAATACGAACACTTTCACTTCGCATCCAGTTCTTCTATACAATTTCACTTCCTGTAGAAATTCATTCAGCTCTATCGAATTGAGTGAACGCACAAAATGAAACGAAAATCAACCACACACACACACACACTCCTAAAACAGCAGAGCAAACTCATAGTTGAGAAATGAAGATGACTGGGGGGGAAATCACTTTCACTTTAGTGATCAACTGACGCTCGATGTTGGAGAAGGAAGCGAAAAAAAAAATCCACTAATGCTGAACAGAGTAAGGCATTTAATGGCAAGCGTTAAGCAGTGTGTGTGTGTGTGTGTGTGTGTGTGTGTGTGTGTGTGTGTGTGTGCTATTTTGGATCATGGATTATAGTTCTCTCTCATTGGTCTCTCTGGTACAGACAAACAAAACAAGCCCTGCGTATATGACACGATTATCTTTCTATAATTATTCATTAATACTCTTTAATGGAACACGCGGTCGTAATGAAAAGATTCTGTAATACTGGAACAAATGACTGCTTTCATTCACACATTATTAAAAAAAACCCGAAACATCACGTGCAAAACAAACTGCAACGTTCAAATTAAAAAGACCCGTGCTTGTGTATACGTCCTGATTTTAAATACGTGTCCCTGGGTGGGTTAGCGTGGGCGGAGCTTACATTAACTCTGATCAACCGATTGCAACCTTGATCGCATCGCATGACATCACAAACCTCTCTTTATATCTTAACCATGCTAAGCACAAAATGCTGGTTTTTAGTTATGCAATATAGCTGCTGCTATTAGAGCGATGATGATAATATATGACAATAGTAGCTATCTAATGAACTAACGTGATGCTAACTATTATATTTGCTAGCAAAAACGATTAGCATTAACCGTCACAAACCTGCCATCGTTATTGACAGGAGTGAAAAGAACAACTAGCTGGAATTTTTTTCCGGAGCAAGTGTGCGACCGGCTGATCAGACGTCGCTCTGGAAACGGCTTGACGTCTGACGTTTTACAAAATCAGGATGAGATGGAACGGAACAAAAACCTCCAAAGTTCTAGAACTTTTGAAGCACATACTAAGATCTAGAGTTGTGAAGAAGGTAGGAATGCTGAGGATTGAAGGCTCTCACTTAAGAAAAAAAAAAAAGTGCAGGTTGCTCATCATCATCAAACAAGACAACTATCTATCGAGCTAAAACTACCATCACATAAACATCTACATCACACAGACATGAGTGTAGCGCTTTTTTAAAAATTAATTACTCTACATTATTTATCTGATATGGACATAAATAGAGGAATACGTTTTTTATTTACTTCCTGGTCGGATTGTCTGGAAACAACCGCTATCTGAAGAAGAGCTGAAGCGATGAGAGAGAACAGCCGAGAGCAATAAATAAAACATCCCAGCGTCATACTTAATCTTAGATATCTATGTAATCTGACTGTACAAAGAGAATCAACTGTGATTAAACCTACAGGAGGAACCCATTTGGACTTTTTAACCCCCCCCTTTATAGTATGATACATTCCCGTCTGAAGTGTGTTTTTTTCCAGTGTTGGCTGAGGAACGGCTGAGGATTCAGAGTGTGTGCTTGGATGTGCGCAAAATTACAGGAAGTCGAGGATGTAGACACTGAGTCCATACATCATCTCCTCTTGATCTTGGTGCCTGGTGTGATTGGCTGAGGAGGAATCTAAGACACCAGGTCTTAGATCTTAGACGCGAGTGAGAAATCCAACGTTGAGGCTGGGAGGGATCTGAATGGTGTCCAGGGCGAGGGAGGACGGGTTGAACGGGAACGTCACAGGGTAGATGATCTTTGTGTCCAGGAGGAGTTGAGGGGACTCCTTACGATCCCTCAGGCGATTCTGGCCAAAAGAGAAAGATGATGTGAGATCAACAGGCACGTGCTGGTGATTTATGATACCATAACCAGTGTTTAAGAAGAAGACCTGACAGCACACACAAACTCTTTCTTCACATGTCCAAGCTTGTTACATTACAGGCATTTAGCAGATGCTCTCAATGTACAATGTACCCAGAGCAGCCTGGGGAGCAGTTGGGGGTTAGGTGCCTTGCTCAAGGGCACTTCAATCATTCCTGTTGGTCAAGGGAATCAAACCAGTGACTTTTGGTCCCAAAGCAGCTACTCTAGCCATGGCTAACCCCTTGATGTTAGGAAGTTGAGATCAGAACACAGGGTCAGCCATGATACAGCACCCCTCGAGCAGAGTGGGTTAAGGGCCTTGTTCAAGGGCCCAATACTGGCAGTGAAATGCCCATTAGTTTTAAATGTAGGGGATGTAGTGGCTCAGTGGAAGAGCACATGCTTTACATGGATGAGGGCCACCGCATCTTCCAAGTCTAAGGACAGTGATGGCTCATTGGTTAAAGCTCTGGGTTAACCATCGAGCTTGAACCCCTGACCTTCTGCTTGGTAACCCAGAGCTTTAATCATCAAGCTTGAACTCCTGACCTTCTTCTCAGTAACCCAGAGCTTTAACCACTGAGGTTGAAACCCCTGACTTTCTGCTCGGTAACCCAGAACTTTAACCATCAAGCTTGAACCCCTGACCTTCTGCTCGGTAACCCAGAGCTTTAACCACTGAGCGTGAACCCCTGATTTTCTGCTCGGTAACCAAGAACTTTAACCGGCAAGCTTGAACCCCTGACCTTCTGATTGGTAACCCAGAGCTTTAACCATCGAGCTTGCACCCCCGACCTTCTGCTTGGTAACCCAGAGCTTTAACCATTGAGCTTGAAACCCTGATTTTCTGCTCGGTAACCAAGAGCTTTAACCATCGAGCTTGAACCCCCAACCTTCTGCTCGGTAACCCAGAGCTTTAACCATTGAGCCACCACTGTTCTCAAACTTGAAAGTGGAGATGCATTGGCCGTCATCCATGTAAAGCATGCGCTCTTCCACTGAGCTACTACATCCCCTATGTTTAAAGCTCATGGACATTTTGAGCAAGTCCCCAGAGACCCCCAACCCCCATCTACCTCAGGACCACTGGAACCAACCATAAACCAAAAAACAAAGAATCATCAATTTCAAGAAGTTTGAAGAAACAGAACAAAGATGCAGTGGAGATACAGTGGCTTCAGTGGCAGAGCTTTGGCAAAAACTTAAGAAGATATGAGTAACCCAGATGTCTGAAGCCTTTCTGGAAAATTCAAGACTTGCCATTCTGTCTATCTTTTTTGTGAAGTGTCAGAAGATAGTTTGGTCTGTCAAGCTGGTTGACTAGCACTCTTCACGAGACAGCATTTCCAGTCAAACACCACTGTCTGCAGAGCAGGGGTAGCAGTTAACAAATGCAGGAGTCATGACTACGCCATTATGGTAACCAAAAGAACAGCTAAAGCACAGACATTCTTGAGCAAAAGTTATGAAGAAGCCCAAGGGAAGGAAGGATCCTCTCCAAATCAGGTGAGCACACACATCAAGGAGAAAAGTCCAGCAAAGCAGTGAGGATGACCGAGCAACCTGTTTTGATTCACCATCCAGCTTTGGACTTAAATCAACTGAACGCCTAGTCTTTTTGAAGGAGGTTCATCAGAAAGTTGATCAACACCTTCATGATGGCCTAAGTGACCTTCACAGACAGCAGGCCTGAGGGGAGTCTGCTACAAATCCAGTAGAAGCAGCAAAGGCATTTTATGGAAGAAGATCCACTCCTTTGAGAAATCCAGGATGTAGTCAGAAATCCAAGGTTGACTTCAAAAACAAGATCTCTTACAAGTAATCACACTTGCTTTGGAAGATCTCCAGGGTTATGAAGAGATAAAGCACAGTAGAGAGAGAGAAAGAAGGTGCTGTCCAGGTTCCCCGTTTTAGCCGAAGTAAAAGACGTTATCCTGGAGTAATACAATGAGTGTTTCAACTCTCCATCAGCGTGGCATTAAGTGTTGGTCTGGGATGTGGTCTTCAACTGAGTCACAGGAGGCAGATGGATCCTGAGGAGCCTGGAGAGGCTGATGATGTGGGCCAGGATCTCATTCAAGGGGGTAGAGTGACTGGAGAAGATAAAGGGCCTATATGGTTATGGATAAACTCAATCCAAGACACACGGATTCCTAGCATTTCTGGAAAAACCTGAGGAAGATCTTTAGCAGAAGACTTCAAGAAGCAGTACGGGTGGGTGAAGGAAGTCAACAAGACAAAGGTCCTGTGATTAATGACAGACAGTCAGACGGTGTGTAAGGATGAATTCTTACCTGTATGGTTCGTATGAATGTTACAGACACTCTCTCCTCAAACGCGTTGACAGGTGTGTACAGGTTCAACACCTTCACAATCTGAAAGACGAAGAGAGGAAGGGAGGGAGTGGTGATGAATGAAAGGATTTGTTGAATGATGTGTGTGTGTGTGTGTGTGTGTGTGCGCGTGCTACCTGAGCAGTACTCAGTGAGTTACACATGGAGCAGATGGCCTCAGCATCCTCATCTGTCTTCTTCTTGACCTGAAGTAACTGTGCTGCCTGAATCAGCGGCTCCAGCGTCTCCTTCGCTCCACAAACCATCAGGTTCTTCTCCCTCAACCACTCCTCCAACTGGCTCACATTGTACCTAAAACACACACAATTTTAGAGGAGGCGTGGCCTGTGCACGCGTGTCCATCTCGGTGAAAGAGGCGTGGCCTGTGCGCGCGTGCGTCTCAGTGAAAGAGGCGTGGCCTGTGTGCGCACGCGCGTGTCCGTCTCGGTGAAGGAGGTGTGGCCAGTGTGTGCGCGCCCGTCTCGGTGAAGGAGGTGTGGCCAGTGTGTGCGCGCCCATCTCGGTGAAGGAGGTGTGGCCAGTGTGTGCGCGTGTGTGTCCGTCTCGGTGAAAGAGGCATCGCCTGTGTGTGCGCACGCGTGTCCGTCTCGGTGAAGGTGGCGTGGCCTGTGTGCGCGTACGCGTCCGTCTCGGTGAAGGAGGTGTGGCCAGTGTGTGCACGCGTGTCCGTCTCCGTGAAGGAGGCGTGGCCTGTGTGTGCGCACGTGTGTCCCTCTCAGTGAAGGAGGTGTGGCCTGTGCGCGCACGCGTGTCCGTCTCGGTGAAGGAGGTGTGGCCTGTGTGTGCGAGCGCGTGTCCGTCTCAGTGAAGGTGGTGTGGCCTGTGTGCGCACGCGTGTCTGTCTCAGTGAAGGAGGTGTGGCCTGTGTGTGCGCACACGTGTGTCCCTCTCGGTGGAGGAGGTGTGGCCTGTGTGTGTGCACGCGTGTCCGTCTCGGTGAAGGAGGTATGGCCTGTGTGTGCGTGCGCGTGTCCGTCTCAGTGAAGGAGGTGTGGCTTGTGTGCGCACGTGTGTCCATCTCGGTGAAGGTGGTGTGGCCTGTGTGCGCACGCGTGTCCATCTCGGTGAAGGAGGTGTGGCCTGTGTGCGCACGCGTGTCCATCTCGGTGAAGGTGGTGTGGCCTGTGTGCGCGCGCGCCAATCTCGGTGAAGGAGGTGTGGCCTGTGTGCGCGCGCCAATCTCGGTGAAGGAGGTGTGGCCTGTGTGCGCGCACGTGTCCGTCTCGGTGAAGGTGTGGCCTGTGTGTGTGTGTGTGTGTGTGTGTGTGTGTGTCCATCCGTCTCGGTGAAGGAGGCACGGCCTGTGTGCGCATGTGTCCGTCTTGGTGAAGGAGGCGTGGCCTCTGCGTGCGTGAGTCAGTCTCAGTGAAAGAGGCGTGGTCTCTGCATGTGTACGTCAGTCTTGGTGAAGGAGGCGTGGCCTCTGTAGGTCCTGCGCGTGATCAGTGATGAATCAGTGATGATGATGATGATGAAGAATCACCTGATCTGCATGCCCTTGCTCCAGGAGCACATGTCTTTGCGCAGCAGCAGGTTGTTGAGCGTGACGGCGCCGATGATGTAGAACTGCTGCTTAACGACCTGCTTAATGAGCTCGGGGTCGTTACCGTGCTGACACATGGTGCTGTGGAAGGAGTTGAGCTGGCGGATGATGGAGTCCAGCGTGAACGTTCCCTCATCAGCTACGCTCGACGTCCTCTTACGCAGACCGGTGGGCTTCACGCCCGAAACACCCTGGATGGTCTCGTGCTCTAGCATCCCGGAGACTGGAGACACACACATTAAATACATGAGATAAAACACGTGACCATGTTCTAAACCAATGGGCTGGATCATGCATCACATCGTTCGTGCGTGTGTGTGTGCGTGTACTGACCGATCATGGGCTGAAGGATGTTCTCCATACACTTGATGAGCTGTTGGTAAATCTGAATGGCCAGATCACTGAGAACCTGCCGATACTCAGCCAGGTCAAAGTTGGACAGACAGTGTTCGTTCTGCTTCGGAGTGTTAAACTTCATAAATTGCTGAGAGAGAGAGAGAGAGAGAGAGAGAACAGAGGGGTTTGAAACTAAAAACCGTTTAAAACTCACAATTATGCCGAAACAAACCAACATCACCCCGAGAAGAAGAGAAAAATGAAAAATACATTTATTATTAATTAGTTCCAGGTTGACAAAGGAGATGTACTGCTGAGGTAGGGCTGTGTGTGTGTGTGTGTGTGTGTGTGTGTGTGTGTGTACCTCGTCTCCACTGTACTGTTTTAGACAGTGCAGGAAGCGGCATGTATTCGCCAACCAGAACGATACAGTCTCAAAGTCATCACCTCGCTTCTGCAGAGACAGAGAGAGAGAGAATATTTGTATTTGTGCGAGTGTGTGCACATGTGTAAGTATATATGAGTGCCTGTGTGTGTGTGTGTGTGTGTGTGTGTGAGAGCGAGAGAGGGAGGGACAGTGTGTGTGTGTGTGCATACTTTGAGGATCTTCTTGATGCTGTTGATGACGGAGGTGAGCAGCGCTCTGACTTTCTGGTCATCGTTGATGTAGTCAGCGTGTCGTAAACACATGAAGAGGATGTAAGCCGGCAAACCGGGGAGCATGTACACGGCCACGCCCCGGGGCTTTAACTCTACATACACACACACAGATTTTATCCGTACAATCTGATACCTGATTATATTTTTAAGACCTTAGTGTATATGGATGAGAGTAGTGTGTGTGTGTGTGTGTGTGTGTTTTACCCAGAATGAGGTTCTTGACCAGCTTGAGTTCATCCTCCTTCTTATACTCCAACATTCCCTGGAAATCTTTCTCTCGGCGTGGAATGTTGACTGGACGGATCGGCTCGTCAGCCATCTGACCTGGAGACACGTTCTCCACCTGACCACCTGCGCGCACACAAATTAGAATCGGACTCTGCCCGTGTGGGGTCTTGTGTTTGTGTGTGCTTGCATGTGCATTAGAACATGTGTCTATGCCTTTGTACATTTGTGCGCGCGCGCGTGTGTGTGTCTCCACCATTTTACCTTCCAGGTCAGCGATCTTCTTGGCGAACACTTTGAGCTGCTTCTTCAGCTTGCGAACCGTCTTGTCCTGTTTTTCCAGCTGTTCCATGAGATCCTATACAAAAACACACACACACACACACAATTAGACCATCACATTGGTAGTGTGCGGTGTGTGTGTGTTTGAGCTTGGGGGACAGTAAGGACATTTAAGGGTCGGGGAAAGCCGATTCAGTTAGAGCTCTGATTCAGTGCTGCAAGAGAAACACACAGAGAGAGAGAGAGAGAGAGAGAGAGAGAGAGAGAGAGAGAGAGAGAGCACACGAGTGTGTGTGAGAAGAATAGAGGAGTGTGTGCTGAATCACACCGCTGTGGGTTAAAACACAAACAGCTGTGCAGTGTTAGAGCTCAGCTTCTCAGTTTCTGTGCGACACACACCGTACTCCTTTAGTGTTCACACACACACACACACACACACACGTCTCTACATACAATTGTTCTGCGCATCATCTTGATTTTGTAGATCTTTGGGTTCTCACACAGAAGGTCCTGTGAATTAAGAGGTACCGTTATGACACACACACACACACACACACACACAGACCTTATTGTAAGATAATGTACTTTAAGAACTATACTAAATCTCTATACAACTTGTGATAACTTCTACTATAAAAATGCTCAGTTCTGATTGGCTGACCGGTCGTGGACACGCCTCTCACAGAGATTGGTTCAGTTCTCATTACTGCAGGATATGTAGCTTTTAATGAAACCTCAGATATCATTTTAACGACATGATTAAAATATAAAATTGTTCTGTCCGTTTAAATAAGTAATAAAACATCTGTAAAAGATCCAGTTAACATCATCATACAGTAAAAACATCTGGGTATTACGAGATAACGGTGTGATAAAGAGCACTGCAGGGCTGCGTGATTACAACCTACTGAACACTCAGGTAGGGGTGGGGGGGACGGAGAAAGAGAAAAAGAGACAGAGGGAGAAGGGGGGAGAGAGAGAGAAAG
>JAODOK010000025.1:70012510-70024931 GCA_027576575.1 Netuma bilineata | reverse complement strand
TCTATCTATCTATCTATCTATCTATCTATCTATCTATCTATCTATCTATCTATCTATCTATCTATCTATGTCTGTTTTCTGTCTGTCTATCTACCTATCTGTCTGTCTCTCTATCTACCTGTCTGTCTGTTTATCAATCAATCAATCAATCAATCAATCAATCAATCAATCTGTCTGTCTATGTACCTGTCTTTCTTGCTACCTGTCTGTCTGTCTCTCTATTTACCTGTCTGTCTATCAATCAATCAATCAATCAATCAATCAATCAATCAATCAGTCTATCTGTCTATCTGTCTGTCTCTCTACCTGTCTGTCTGTTTATCAATCAATCAATCAATCAATCAATCAATCAATCAATCAATCAATCAATCAATCAATCTGTCTATCTATCTGTCTGTCTATCTATCTATCTATCTATCTATCTATCTATCTATCTATCTATCTATCTATCTATCTGTGTATTTGTCTGTCTAGCTACCTGTATGTCTGCCTGTCTGTCCATCTATCTGTCTATTTACATGTCTGTCTATCTGTCTGTCCATCTATCTGTTAATCTACACGTCTGTGTATCTGTCTGTCTATTTGTCTGTCTAGCTACCTGTCTGTCTGTCCACCTGTCTGTCTATCTACATGTCTGTCTGTCTATCTATCTATGTATCTATCTACCTGTTTGTCTATCTGTCCCTCTATCTATCTGTCTGTCTGTTTATTTTAGATTTGATCTGTTTCTGTGTTCTTGAGGTTCAGATTAAAGCCGTTCTGTTAAAGTAATAATGTAAAAACTATAAAATCTCAGTATCTGGAGTCAGTTTAATAAAAATCTCCATAACAATGTGAGCTAATGATCTCAGACCCGTGGGCTTCGCTGGAACCCTCTCTGAGAACCACTGAGCATCGTCATTCAGTGTGCATTTGCCCTCCTATTTTTGCCACCCCGTGTCTACAGACGTGGCCCCGCCCCTGAAGGTCCCCTGAAGCTCTAATAAGATGGAAATAAAGTGAAAGCCCAAAGGGATTTATTTCAGAAATAAAGGGACCAAACGGTACTTTTGCTTGTTGCTCGAGTGGTACCTTCATGAGAACGTAGATGTTCTGTACCTTTAGTGTTCACTGAGAAGGAGACACGCTCCTTTAATTCACCTTTAAATAAAGCTTTCAGTGGTTTAATTATACACCTTAAATAACAGTTAAAGGTGTATAGAGACTGTACACACTGACGGTCCAGGAGGTGTGTGTTTGATGGATCAACAGCACGGGAAAGTACCGTTTGCTCCCCTTATTTCTGAGAGTGTTGAGGGAACTTTGTTTTGCTCTGAATGTCTGCACTTTGCCCAAACATTAACCAGTGTGAAAAAGATGAAGCTGTAATCAGCTGAGCGTGTAAATCGCACACAGCTCACAGAAATCTGAAATCACTCCAAGTACATTCTGCTTCAGGCTCTGAAACAGCACCGCTCGAGCCATTTCACATTTCACACTCGCATTTACTGCACGTTCTGGAACGGAGCTTACATTCATTGCTTCAGTCTATTTCTTTAAACGCATCTGTTCATCTCTGTTCCGTTCATCTGCACATCATCTGCAGAGAGAAAAGTCTCAGAAGCTCATTTTACAGCCTGCTGCTGAAGATCTGCTGCTCTGAGCGTTCAAGCGTGTGGAAAAGGCGTAAAGAACCAAGGGGGCCTGTGATGCGATTCAGTTTGAATTCAGATAAAGAGATAAAATGATGATGATGAGAGAGAGAGAGAGAAGGTAATAAAATCAAAAATTAATTTTAAAGCGACGACATCAATGACGACAACAACAAACCCCTTAACCACTGATTCCAACATTTCATTCATTCATTCATTTATTCATCCATCATGCATATAATTAAAGCTGTTCTCAGAAAGAGCAAAATTATTCTTCATGTAATGCAAAATGCTCAAAATAATAAAGAGAAGAAAATATCCATAAATATTCTAAAATCTCTGTTCTGAATTAATGACTAAATTAAGATGAAAAAGAAAAGAAAGGAGACAAAACAAACAAACAAATAAGCAAACAAAGAATTGAAAGAGCAAATGAACTGAAGCCGTGTCAGTGATTACTCCACATTTACACTGGATTCAATCAAAAAACAAGTAAACAAATAAACAAATACATGTTGGTCTGCAGAAAAAGGGAAACAAATCAAAATGTGATCAATTGAATTAAATCACCAGCTTTGCACTTCCTGTAAGATGCACAGCTCTGTTTAAATAATAATAATAATAATAATAATAATAATAATAATAATAATAATAATCTAATTAGATTTTTTTGTCTCTATCATAGTTTTATTACATTTTTAGATCAATTTCTACATTATTGTACATTCTTATTTTTTAATCAGTAAATATTGTTTTATAGTCAATTCTGTAATGTGCAGGTGATCATATATTCATGCAAATTTAAATTATTAATTATTAATAAAATAATCAGCTGTAAATAAGTGTTCTAAATGAAGACATTAATAAATTATCAAAAGGACGTAAACAGATGTTTGAAGTGGAAAGAACATTTCCATTTATTTTATGTCAGAGAGATCAGTTATAAATTCTCTCTTGTTGTCGAAACCATGGATATGATACGAGCAAACAAACAAACAACAAACAAGCAAACAGTTCTAAATAAATGCCTTTGCCTTGCTGTAGTCTACTAACAATAAAACTCCACTGTATCACTCAATAGAGCACAAAGACGGGAAATTTATTTTCTGAAAACTTAAACATAAAATAATATAAATATTTTTTAAAAATACAAATAAAATACATTCTATATGCTCCTAAGTTCCCTCAGTCCACATAAATAAAACATGAGCGTTAAATAAAACCCCGAAATAAACTAAAAAACATCAGTCAATGGAATAAAACATCGCGGATGGGTTTGTTTTTGTTTGTGTTGAGACAGTTAAAGCTGAGCGTGCGCACGCTTTATTGATTAATGCAAATAAATGTGCATGAAGGTCATCGACATACGTAATAACTACACACACACACACAGACACACACACACACTGGTCCTTTGCTCAGTCCTGATCCTTTTCCGGTGTGTTTTAGATTTGCATTAATCACGTGTCATGGCAGAAACAGTTGAAACGTCCTGCAGTGTGTTTGTGCTCACTCACTGTGTCAGTGTTCCGGTCCAATCAGGAGTTCAGGAGTGAAACAGTCAGTAGATTAACGGACAGCAATCATCTCATCTGCCTTCTCAGGGAAAGGGCACTAAACTGTCTTCCTTTATACTCTGTACCTATAATATTTCTATTTCACTCAGAAATGTGGAGCTTTAAAATGATTTACAACTCCTTCATGAATATAAATATAGATATAAATGAATAAATAAATAAATAAATAAATCTTTCTAAGTAAATAAAAACACTAGTGGTGTAAGACGTGTGTATGATGTCACCACCCCAGCACCAAGGAATGGTACCCTTAGCACCATTAGCCTCAGTTTAGTACCTTCCCCCTCAAAAAAGAATGTACCCTGCTAAAATAACTACCCAAGACAGATTTACTGTGATTTACAGTGAAGTCCATCATAAAGTTAAAAACTAAAAGTGAATTAAAAATCATTTTGGTTGGTTTTATGGACTCTGAAAATCCCAAAAGGTTCCAGCAAGAACACTGCTCTTAAAACATGAACGGCTCTCCAAAAACCCCTAACCGGGTCCTGAAGAACCAACAGTTAAATAAATAAATAATCCACAATGGATGTCTTTTTAAACACCAGTTTGTTTAAGTGCCACAAAAAATAAATAAATAAATAAATAAACCCAGAAAATTTCTTTGCCATATTGGAGGTTAGAGGGTAACCATTGTTCAACCCTAACTCGTTTCTCAAGAAACAACAGCTAAATAAATAAATAAATAAATACCCAATGGATATTTTATTTAAAAACATCAGTTTGTATTCGTGCCACCAAAAAAAAAAAAATCTTTGCCATGTTGAAGGTTAGCGGGTAACCCCTGTTCAATCCTAACTGATTCCTCAAGAACCAACACCATAAATAAATAAATAAATAAATAAATAAATAAATAAATAATCCCCAATGGATATTTAAAAAACCTCCAACAAAAAACAAAAAATAAATAAAAAAACACCAGCTTGTTTTAGTGCCACAAAAACAGAAGAACTCTTTGCCATGTTGGAGGTTATTGGGTTTTGTGATGGAGGAGAAATAAAAATGAGGAACGCTCCTTCTCTAAAACACACCCTGTTCTGGATAACACACAGACAGAGCTTCTCCTCCTCCTCCTCCTCCTCTCCTTCTTTCATTTTAAAAGTCTATAATACATTTTCTCCAAAACATTTCCCTTCATTCTGTTCTGCTTTTTTCTTCTTGGGCAGCCACCTTGAATGTTGTAAAGGCGATATGTAAATTGAAATAATGCTGGGATAGATAGGCTCCAGCTTGCCTGCGACCCTGTAGAACAGGATAAAGCGGCTAGAGATAATGAGATGAGATGAGATAATAATAAAACGGATACACTGCATGTTGAAATTTGATTTGATTTAGCATCAAGACAAAAGTCTCACGACAGAAATGGCTTTAAGTTAGTTTGTCATTATTTTATTACCAAACGTATAATCATAATTGTTCATCCTTTTCCTTCATCAATCAATTTTTACCTTCACATTTGAAATATTTAATGAGGTAAACTTATACCCTACTTTTGGCCTACTTGTGATACCAGTTTTCTGTTTGCTTTGCAGCCCCTTTAAATAAAGTTTGCAAGACAAAGCATTCCAAATGACCTTGTAGCCACTCATTTCATCTACGTCAAAGAGCATCCACAAACTTACCAGCGTTGTAGGTAAAGCAGTCAGAGTGATTTTTTTTTCACAATCTTGCTGTGTTTTATTGTACAACCTCAATTCCCAAAAAGTTGGGACACTGTGTAAAGTTAAGGTTCTTTTATTTGTCATTTCAACCATATACAGTTGGTACAGTACACAGCTAAAACAAAACAACGTTTCTCCAGGACCATGGTGCTACATTAAACATCACAGGACTACATTCTACAACACATATAAAGTGCAAGAGTGCAACAAGTGCAACACTGCAGACAATAAATGACACAAACAGCATAAATTGCAGAGTTGAGTGTGTATATTGAGGTAGTATGAAAAGGGAATAAATAAATGTAAACTTTGTGTGTGAAAGAGACATTGTAATATTGTAAGCAACAGTGCAATATTGTCCACTGTGCAAAGACTGCAGTGGGAGTGGTGTGTTCAACAATCCATGAGAATCAGCCCAGTCCCTCAGAGTTGAGGAGGCTGATGGCATGAGGGAAGAAACTGTTACAGAGTCTGGCTGTGTAGGTCCGACTGCTTCGGTATCTTTTTCCAGATGGCAGTACGGTGAAGAGATTGTGTAAGGGGTATATGGGGTCGGCCACAACACTGGCAGCTTTCCGGATGCAGTGTGTGGTGTAAATATCCATGATGGAGGGAAGAGAAACTCAGATGATTTTCTCAATTATCCTCACTATCCGCTGTAGGGTCTTGCAATCCAAAATGTTGCAATTCGCAAACCAGACCATGATGCAGCTGCTCAAAATGCTCTCAATAGTCCCTGTAGAATATTGTGAGTATGGGTGATGGGAGATGGGTTTTCCTCAGCCTCCATAAGAAGTAGAGATGCTGCTGGGCTTTCTTGACTATGGAGCTTGTGTTGAGTGACCAGGTGAGGTTCTATGCCAGATGAACACCAAGGAATTTGGTGCACTTGATGTTCTCCATGAGTGAGCCATCAATGTAGAATGGATGGTGGTCACTCCATGTTCTTCTGAAATCAACAACCATCTCTTTTGTTTTGTCCATGTTCAGAGACAGGTTGTTGACTCTGCACCAGTCTGATAGCTGTTGCACCTCCTTTCTGTATGCTGACTCATCGTTCTTACTGATGAGACCCACCATAGTCATATCATCAACAAACTTGATGATGTGGTTCAAACTGTGAGTTGCTGCACATTCGTGAGTCAGCAGAGTGAACAGCAATGGACTGAGCACACAGCCCTGAGGGGCCCCAGTGCTCAGCATGGTGGTACTGGAAGTTCTGCTCCCAATCCAGACTGACTGAGGTCTCTCAGTCAGAAAATCCAGGATCCAGTCACAGAGGGAGGTGTTCAAGCTCAGCAGGCTCAACTTTCCAATTAGCTGCTGAGGGATGATTGTGTTGAATGCTGAACTGAAGTCTATGAACAGTATGTCTATTGTTAAAAGCATTATACAAATAAACTTGACTTGACATTTGTACGTATGTTTCCTTCTTGTCCAGGTGGCTAAGGGCCAGATGAAGGGTGGTGGCTATGCTGTCATCTGTTCACCAGTTATGGTGATATGTGAACTGCAGGGGGTCTAAGGAGGGAGGCAGCAGGGTCTTTATGTGCCTCATGATGAGCCTCTCGGAGCACTTCATAATGATGGGCGTGGGTGCAACGGGATGGTAGTCATTGAGGCAGGACACTGAAGACTTCTTCGGCACAGGGATGATGGTAGTGGTCTTGAAGCACTTTGAAACAATGGAGTTGCTCAGGGAGATGTTGAAGATGTCAGTGAAAACTTCTGCTAGCTGGGCCACATGTCCTCTAAGCACTTTACCGGGGATGTTGTCTGGTCCAGCAACCTTCCTTGGGTTGACTCTGCATAGACTTTTCCTCACATCAGCTATGGTCAGACACAGCACCTGGTTGTTGGGAGGAGGGATGGTCTTCCTTGCTGGCACACCTTTCTGTGCCTCAAACCATGAACAGAAGCTGTTCAGCACATCTGGAAGGGAGGCATCATTGTCATAGGCAGGTGGTGTTGTCCTGTAGTTCATGATGGCCTGGATGCCCTGCCACATGCGCCGTATGTCACCGCTTTCCTGGAAGTAGTTGTGGATTCTCTGGGTGTGTGCATGCTTTGCTGCTGTGATGGCCTGAGACAGTTTGGCCCTCGCTACCCTCAGGGCAGCACCGTCACCTGCGCTGAAGGCAGCATCTCAGATCCTCAGTAGTGCATGCACCTCTGCAATAATCCACGGTTTCTGGTTGCGGCGAGTGGCGATGGTCTGAGAGACAGCAACATCAATGCACTTGTTAATGGAGCTGGTCACTGATGCTGTGTACTCCTCTAAGTTAGTGCAGTCACCATTGGTTGCAGTCTACCTAAACATGTCCCAGTCAGTTCTCTCAAAACAGTCCTGGAGAGCAGAGATGGCTCCTTCTGGCCAGGATTTCACCTGCCTTAGAACTGGTTTGGAGCATCTGATGAGCAGTCTGTATGCTGGAATTAGCATAAGAGCGATGTGGTCTGAGTAGCCTGAGTAGTAGTATGTTTTCTGCATGGCATCTGTATTGAAGGAGTGTCTGGAGATGGTAGACATAAACACCAGTTGATCCGATGTCCATGGGCTGTACAGAGTCGAGTAGAGGAACAAAATGACACAAAAAAGCACGATTTTAGATCCAGAGAGACTGCTGTGTGCTACTGCGTGAGCCACCATCTTGGAATATTTAATTGTAAATAAAAACAGAATGTGATTATTTGCAAATCATGGAAACCCTATATTTTGGTGAAAATGGTACAAACATATCAACTGTTGAAACAGAAATTTTGTTGTTGTTTTTTTAAATATATGCTCATTTGGAATTTAATGTCAGCAACACATTTCAAAAAACTTGGGGCAGGTGCATGTTGACCACTGTGTTCCATCACCTCTAATTTTAACAACACTCTGTAAACGTTTGGAAACTGAGGAGACCAGTTGCTGTAGTTTTGACAGTGAAATGTCCCATTTATGACTGATACACAATTTCAGTTGCTCAGCAGTTCGGGATCTCCTTTGTTGTATTTTGCGTTTCATAATGCACCAAAGGTTTTCAGTGGGAGACAGGTCTGGACTACAGGCAAGCCAGTTTAGCACCCAGACTCTTTTACTACGGAGCCATGCAGTTGTAATACGTGCAGAATGTGGTTTGTCATTGTCTTCTTGAAATAAGCAAGGTCTTCCTTGAAAAAGACATAGTTTGGCAGCATGTTGCTCGAAATCTGTAAATATCATTCAGCATCAATGCTGCCTTCCCAGATATGCAAGTTACCCATGCCATGTGCACTAATGCCCCCCGCCCCATACCATCACAGGTGCTTGCTTTTGAACTGTGCATTGATACCAAGCAGGATGATTTCTCTCCTTTTTGCCTGGAGCATGTGGTGTCTATGATTTGCAAAAAGAATTTCAGGTTTTGATTCGTCAGACCACAGGACAGTTTTCCACTTCACCTCAGTCCATCGTAAATGAGCTTGGGCCCAGAGAAGGTGGTGGTGTTTCCGGATATTGTTTATATATGGTTTTAACTTCCATTTGTAGATACAGCAATGAATTGTGTTCACAGATGATAGTTTTCAGAAGTGTTCCTGAGCCCATGCAGCAATTTCCACAACAGAATCATGTCTGTTTTTAATGCAGTGTCTCCTGAGGGCCTGAAGATCACAAACATCTAATGTAAGTTTTCGTCCTTGTCCCTTGTGTACAGAGATTTCTCTGGATTCTCTAAATCATTTAATGATATTATGTACCATAAGTCGGTGTTTCTCAATCTATGGGCCATGGACCGGTACCGGTCCGTGAGAAGATTACCGTCATTGTCCTGCTTGACTTAACTTCAGCCTTCGATACTGTGGACTACAACATTTTATTATACCACTTACAGCATCTTGTGGGCACTTGTGGTTCTGCTCTGGACTGGTTGAGGTCCTATCTTTCAGATAGAACCATGAGCATAAACATTTTGGATTCTGAGTCCTCCTCCGCTCCCCTGGTATGCAGAGTTCCACAGGGCTCAATCTTAGGGCCCCTGCTTTTTTCACTTTATTTACTTCCTCTGGGCTCTGTTCTCAGAAAGCATGGTATCTCTTTCCATTTTTATGCTGACGACAGCCAAATTTATGTACCATTGAAACGAAAGGACGACTACTCTATTAGACCCCTACTTGAATGTCTCAATGATGTAAAATCCTGGATGGCCCTAAATTTTTTAAATTTTAATGACAAAAAGACTGAGGTGATGGTGTTTTGTCCCAGTGGCTCCTGTGAGTGCCTCCCTATAGACCTGGGCCCCTTGGCACTGCATTGAAAGCCCACAGTCACTAACCTGGGCTTTAAGATTGACAGTGACTTTAAGCTGAACCATCAAATTGCTAATGTCGTGAGGTCCAGCTTTTTTCATCTTAGGCAGCTGGCGAAAGTAAAGCCTATTCTTTCCAGAGAGCACTTTGAGACCGTAATCCATGCCTTTATTACATCTCGGCTGGATTACTGTAATTCACTCTATCTTGGAGTTAGCCAGTCATCCCTCTCACGTCTCCAGCTGGTTCAGAATGCAGCTGCGCGTCTTTTAACTGGTTCACGTATGAGAGATAGCATAACACCAATCCTGGCTTCGCTTCACTGGCTCCCTGTGTTTTTTAGAGTTCATTTTAAACTTATTTTATTTGTTTTTAAATCCTTACATGGTCTTGCTCCGCCTTACCTTTCAGAGCTGCTTCAAGCATAAGTTCCTTCTTGGTCGCTCAGGTCAGCTGATCAGTTGCTCCTGGTGGTACCAAAATCAAAGCAGAAGCTTAGAGGGGACAGACGTTTTCAGTTTCTGACCCTAAGATGTGGAACAGTCTGCCTCTATATATCAGACAGGCTTCTTCTGTGTCCACTTTTAAAACGTATCTTAAAACCTACTTTTACTCACTGGCTTTCAACTCAGCCTGAGATATTGATTTGATCTTACTTGTTTTGTTTGTTATTATTTATTTATTTTTTTGTGGTCTTGTTTTAGCTATATTTTATTGTCTTACCTGTTTTTATGTTTTAAATCATAGTCCTCATGTACAGCACTTTTTCAACTGTGGTTGTGTGAAAGCACTTATAAATAAAGATGATATGGTATGGTATGATCTAAAGGTTAGATAAGCAGCCTTAGGCCCAAAGGGTCCCTGGTTTGATTCCCTGGACCAGCAGAAAAATCCATGCCTGAAGTGCCCTTGAGCAAGGCACCTAACCCGCAGCTGCTCCCCAGGCACTGGTTATGTGTGTGTGCGCTCATCGTACATCACTTTCAATAAGAACATCTGCTAAATGCCTGTAATGTCATGCAATGGAGACTGTATGGTTTGGAAACAGTGTTGATCAAGTTGTGATTTGCACAGCTTGGTTAAGAGATGCTGTGGTTTGAAGGTGTTGTGGTTTTTGCCTCCCACAACAGTGTTGTTTGGGGACAGTTGTTTGGGGATGGTGTGGTTTGGAGATGGTGTTATTTGAAAATGGTGTTGTTTGGAGATGATATGGTTTGGAGATGGTGTTGTTTGGACACAATGTTGTTTGGAGACAGTGCTGTTTGGAAAGTGCTGTTTCTAGATGGTGTGGTTTGAGATGGTGTTGTCTGGAGACAGTGTGGTTTGGAAATGGTATAGTTTGGAAACAGTGTCGATAAAGTTGTGATTTGCACGTAGTGTATTTTGGAGACAGTTTGGTTAAGAGATGCTGTGGTTTGAAGGTGTTGTGGGTTTTGCCTCCCACAACAGTGTTGTTTGGGGACAGTTGTTTGGAGATGGTGTGGTTTGAAGATGGTGTGGCTTGGACACAATTTTGTTTAGAGACAGTGCTGTTTTGAAATGGTATGGTTTGGAGACAGTGTTGATTGGAAAGTATTGTTTCGAGATGGTGTGGTTTGAAACAGTGTTGTTTGGAGACAGTGTGGTTTGGAAATGGTATGGTTTAGAAACAGTGTTGGTTTAAGTCATAATTTGCACATGGTGTAGTTTGTAGCCGGCTTGGTTTAGAGATGCTGTGGGTTGAAGGTGTTGTGGTTTTGCCTCCCAATTTAGGTTTTCGCTACAGTGAATTCCTCTTCTGGTTTGATCTACCAGCACACTATGTAAAAGATAAGAATCATGGTTCACTTGTAGAGTGGATTGAAGTCATGCAACACACATATCACATTACAGTAAAAAGCTTTATCTGCGTCCTGCCATCAAGCGTGTCAATTGAATTATGGCATATCTTGCTGCTATGGCACTCACAAATCAAATGCACATCCACTCGATTTCCTTCATTAGACTAATGGACTGTGTGTGTCTCTGTCAGTGGACTGATTGTGGTCACTGCATAGGTAGAGACAGCTTTGGACAGATCAATGCAAGCAGGCAAGATGGGTTTTCCACACATCGATACACTCCAGCACCTCATCAGATCTGCCTATAATTTAATATCCATAAAATTAACCATCACTCACTCTCTCTCACACACACAGCATGCCAGTGTTCCACAACCAGAGGCATGAGGTACAATACAACAGAGTATTGATGTCTAGGTTGATGTATAACATACTATGCATCAGAAATACAAATACCCCAAACATACTGGTGTTGCTTTCAAAACAATAACAGCAGGTGAACTGAGTGTTGAGGTGCTTTTGTTAGTGGTGCACATTTATACCACTATTCAAACACAAGCAAAGTTGCTGTATGTTCAGAAATAAATTGGAGGAGAAAGTGAAGAGAAGTAGGAAGTGATTTGAGGCAGAAAGGCTTGCGGACCTTAGATGCTGTAGATGGAGATGTTTGAATTCATGCAGGTCTCAGAAAGAAGAATGTCAAAAAATGTCACACCCCTGTACCGCCTGTCACTTTTACACAAATGTTGATTCCACCTCTATAACTACCGATCGTTCCGGCTCAGAAGTGGAACAACACAGACCCTCGTTCAGATGTTTGACATTTAGCAGATGGTCTTATCCAGAGCAAAGTACAATGTACCCAGACCAACCTGTGGAGCAGTTGGGGGTTAGGTGCCTTGCTCAAGGGTACTTCAGCCATTCTTGCTGGTCCAGGGAATCAAACCAGTGACCTTTTGGTCAAAGCTGCTAATCTAGCCATTAGGCCATGGCTTCCCACACAGAACACAAGGTAGAATAAAGGCATAAGATGGGAAAGCCATGGCCTAAAGGTTAGAGAAGCAGCTTTGGGACCAGTTTGATTCCCTGGACCAACATGTGTGGGTGGGGGGAGTGACTGAACAGCATTTTCCCATCCTTCTACATTCATGGCTGAAGTACCCTCAAGCAAGGCACCTTGTCTGCCCCAAGTGTTGGGTATGTGTGGGTTTTTGATAGCATGGTAAATATAAAATATATTAGCAGGGCATCATTGGATAGTAATCGGGGGGGAAAGGGAAGTATTCCATTGAGGATGTGTTATGCATTATTAACAATGTTGAATCTGATCTACAGTGGTGCTTGAAAGTTTGTGAACCCTTTAGAATTTTCTATATTTCTGCTTAAATATGACCTAAAACATCATCAGATTTTCACACAAGTCCTAAAAGTAGATAAAGAGAACCCAGTTAAACAAATGA
>JAODOK010000025.1:69849417-69859592 GCA_027576575.1 Netuma bilineata | reverse complement strand
AAAGGCCCTCGCCGGCCACGGGGCTCGAACCCAGACCTTCTTGCTGTGAGGCGACAGCGCTAACCACTACACCACCGCGCCGTCCACATTTAATTCTGTGCTGGGAAAAAAGAAACAACAACAACAAATGTTTGGAACTCTAAAATGTTTTTGTTATGTTTTGAGTCGGTGATGAATGTAGAAGTCATAAAATAGAAATCGATAAAGTTTGTATGAAAAAAATAGAGGGGCTAAGACTTTTACATAGTGCTGTAGATTCTGGTCAGATAAAGATAATACTATTTAAAGACCGTAACATCTTTTTCTTTCTTGTCTGAGGTCTGATAAATTCTCCAAATCCTCTAGTAAGCGGACTCGTGATGGTACCGTTCACTCAGCGCTCTGCAGGATGAACAGGAGGCACTTTAATTAAACACCGAGCCCTTTTTTTTGATGAATTGTGTGTCATACACACATACACACAGGCAAAAAATGAAAGAAAAAAAAAGCAGGAGCGTTCTATTAAATATTGCTCTTTGAAGACACAGATGACAGATTTTTTTTTTTTGAAACTGTAAAATTTAATTCGCCAAAAAGACCCTCGGTTCTTGGCTTTAGTTCCTACTATAAAAAAAGTGTCCCAATAAATGACAGGAGTGATTTCTCTCTCTCTCTCTCTCTCTGGAAGATCTCCTTAAAATAAATCTGCATTTCCAGCACAAGTGTCCTGAGTGATGAAGGAAAGCTTTTCAGAAGAAACCTTTACGTTTCCATGCATTTCCACGCATAACGATACATCTCCCCTGAGCTGTGGAACCTTCCAGAGGGAAAATACATCAATTCTGTCTGACATTTATTAATAACCGGAGGCCTCGACATCAGATAGCAGGATCGGCCCTTGACGGTGTCCAATGGAGAAATGGATGAGGCTTTCCAAGGGTAGAGGAAAGATAGTAGATGATTTCTGATTGCCAGAGCAGCGGAGCAACCACAGGAGCTCGTATAAAACACCCGGATTTGACTTCTCTCGTCTCTCGGTGATATTTATGGTTATTTTGATGACCGCCAGCCATGAGTCGTGAACCTCAAGGTGTTCCTGAGTGTGTCCTCTCTCTCTCTCTCACTCTCGCTCTCTGTCTGTCACAGAAATCAACACTGAAAAACAAAAGCGCTCTGAACCTCAGTGTGGATGATGTTCTTCACCACTGCCTTGAAAGTTGTTTACAACACCATCAGAAAATAATCCATCATGAGGTTGTGTGATTATTTTCCAATAACAGCATGTCCCAATCCCAAAGTGTTTTATTCCTCTGACAACACAGCGATTTGTCAGTTTGCGAAACTTCCACCTGTTTTTTTTTAAATCCTTTTACCGTGCAAGCTGTTACAAATAGAAATGATAACATATTCCAATGAGTGTATTAATACTGTATAGAGCTGATCTGACCAATCAGATTTGAGAATTCAAATCACAGCAGCACTGTGGTATGTTCCACAAAACACTCATTTTGAAAAACACGAATGGCTCTTGGGCTTTGGCTTATAGAGAAATGTGTGTACACCCTTCACAGAAGGTTCCAGCAAGAACCCATTCAGGAAGAACCTTTAGAACTACAGAAAGAACCGGAGATGCTGGCTGCACTTGTCCCTTGAGATCACTGAACTCACCTGGTTCTTGGATAGTGCTGTCCTACCACTAGAATGTTCCAGAACTTGCTGGATGTTTTTCCAAAAACATCTGGTTCCAAGCTTGGGGTATACAGGGTACATGTGGTAACCATCTTGCATACATGCTTAAAGGCAAGTATAATCCAGGCTTTACAGGACAGCAGTAATAGTAGTGCAGCATGCACATTGTCTCACCTCCAACCAGGTTCTATCTCCAGGTTCTATTCTGAGCTTCGCTTAGTGTCTGTGTAGAGTTTCTCATGATCTCGCTGTGATCATGTAGGCTTCCTCCACATTCTCTGGTTTCCTTCCAACTTCTATAAACTGCCTGTAGATGTGAATGAGTGAGTGTGTTGGCATCATTTGATGGATTGGCATTCCACCCCAGACGTAATCCTTCCTCACATACAGTGTTCCTAGGATAGACTCCGGTTCTACCACAATTCTAACCAGGATAAAGATCATGCTGAAGATGAAACACAAACTCAGGCTTCTTATAATAAAATACTTTATTATAAAAAGCAAGAAAACAAAACAGGTTTCTGGTTTTGGAGTGACATTCCTGTCTCAAACAGCTCACACTTCTGAAACATTCCTCTGAACCAATCAAACACAGCAAGCCATTTTTTTTCCCTTGGAGAGTCCTGGTTCTCCTCTCGATGGAATGAACGGTAATATATATTTAGAAATGAAGGATCTGTGTGGTGCCGTGTAGATGGAGGACATTTATCAACACCAAATCTCCTGCTTTAATTGGATTTGTGCACAGAAAGAGAGCCTCTCCATTAGATCAGGACGGAGAGCTGAGAGGAGCAATCTCGCCAATCTGCAGAGTCGCATGACATCCCACTTCACACTGAGATGATATCTACCACAGATCTCTCTCTCTCTCTCTCTCTCTCTCTCTCTCTCTCTCTCTCTCTCATTCTTCTAGTTGTATGGAAAAAAATTGCTGTAATTGATCTTTACACCAAAGTGTTCTTATGGCTTGACTTCAAAAAGTTTTACCTACATATTGATTATTAAAATAGCTATTAATCAGTGAATGATAGATTGTAGGGTTCTAAACAGAACCTTCAATGGTTCCCACAGAGGTACAACCAAATAACTTAAGGGTTTAAAAATATCAGAGTGTATACTTCTGATTTTTTTTTTTTTACTGCAAATTAACAATGGAACATAAAGAATTCTTAATTATCCAATAGGCTCTTAAAGAACCCTTGAAGAACCCTTTGTTCTAAGAGTGCATGTGCTTTAGGGCAGTGGGCATGTGCTGTCCTTGACCACCATGCAATGGAGGAGTAAGGTGTCTCCTTCTCTCCACTAGCCTGGGGTAGTGCCTTGAGCAAGCACTAGCAACCCCTTGCTCCCCCAGGTCAAGGTTACGACCGAAGACTGGACTTGGCAGACTGTGTGGAGGAGACACCATCTGGTGGTTCAACGGGCAGAAAGGCAGACCCAGCAAAGTGTTTGTGGAGCGTGATCAAGGCACAGTGCAACACATAGAACACTGCTGGCCATCCACTGCATTCCAACCCAGCTCGATCTATCCTGATTCTGTTTTGCCCCTGGACCCAGCTAGGTCAGGCCGAGAGACTGAGGCTGATGGCTGCTCAACTCTCCCTCACTCTAATCCAAGTCACACGCAAGTCATGACTTCAAATTCAAATTCAAGTCCTGCGGTGATGGACAAGTGGCGAAGCAGCAGGTGCGGAAACACTGGAAGCTGTAGTCACGAACCTGCACACAGGCGGTCCAGGGCATAGGGTTGCTCACTGCTGTAAATATCTGAGCAGCCCTGTTTAGGATTCGCTCTGCTCACCTCCAAGGAGGAAGGGGCTAGAAAAGATGCCCCAAACATAGCCTGCTTCACCTCACTTTGGCCAGCACACCATGGCTGACGGGGATCCCACTCAGCAGTCAAAATACAACAAAAAGATAGTAAAGGTACTCAACCTTGGCACGTAGAACGTTGACATGTGAGCTTACCTTCAAAGTGTGGATTGGCATCATCAGTCACCTCTGGACCCACAACCGCCACCCAACAAATTGAAGTCATGGTCATCTTCGACCCCGAAGGACAAACATCATCATGTGCTAAAGTCATACAGCAAGTGCACATCATACTCCAAACTATTCATTATTATTTGCTTCTTCATACTTAGAACCTGCCAACTGTTTAACATTTAGCTCTTGGTACTTCTTAGCCTTGGTTCTTCAAAGGTTCTTAAGGGTTCTTTCAGGGTTCATTGGATCTTTATGCTTAAGAAAAAACCTTGGCCCATTGGTACCCTCTTAAAAAAAATGTTCCTTAAAGGGTTCTTGGGACCTTTGTTTTTTTTTTTCCTTAAAAGATTTGGAAGCCTTTTCAGACAAGGAATATATGGTTCTACATGTAAATTCTTAAAGGGAACACTAAAGAACCCTTAAGGATTATAGAAGCATTTATGCTCCACTCTTCTGTTTGTTAAATTATACCTTAAAAACCAGGTTCCACTCAGGCTCCATTCATGTGTTTCTTTGGATAGTGAAAAGTTATTAGCTGAATAACATTTCCAAAGGGTTCCACTTGGAACATTTTCTGAAAGAGACATGCTGCTGCTGCAGAGTTTTATGTAAAACTTGAGAATCTCACAGCTAAAACAATCTTGTGCCATTTAGCCACTCTTAGAGAAAAAAAAAGGTTCTTGAAAATGTTGAGGGATCTTAAGCTTCTTAATACTGTAATAGAGTTCTAATTAGAGTTCTTTCTGATAAGGAAATGCTCTGTTGTAGGAGACTACACAGAACTGAGAATGGTTCCTTCAGAAGGACAAACGAACACCACTTAAAGAGTCCAAATGTTCTAAGAGTGTAAAAATGATATCTTGCTGGTTCTGTTGTGAACTTACAAGGGTTTCATGAAGGGTTTTTGGATATCTAATGGTTATTAGATTCTTAAACAGGTTCTACTTGGAACTCTACTTGGTCTGAAAGGGAAAGAGTGTTACATACAGTAGAACCTTTAAGAGTTTATCCAGATGGATTAAAAGTGTTTGGTCTAGTTGGAAGCCTTGACAATAATGACACACTCTGTGCAGAACTCTTAGATGGACAACCAAAGAACCCTTAAAGATTTAATATTTAGTAAGGAATTATATAAGGCTTGTTTCTGTTGTTAACTTCCAAAGGTTCTAATGAGGGTTATTTGGGTATTTTTGGATAATTAAACTTTTTTTTCCCTAAATGGGTTCTACTTGGAACTCTGTCTGAAAGGAAAATGCTGCTATTGAATTTTACATCGAACCTTCAAGAATTTCTCCAGAGTGATAAAACAAAATGTAAAAGGGTTCTTCAAACAGTTGAAGGTTCTAAGTATCGTAAATTAGTTCTACCTGGACACTTTTCTGATAAATGAAGATTGCGTCTGTTTCTCAAATCTTTTTCTCTACATGTTGACATTTTTTCCCTTCAAACCTCACAGACCTCGGATTTTTATTACGACGGCGTTAAAAACAGTTCTATACGGCGCTGGGCGCTGCACGTCTCCTCACTCTGAGCTCAGGAGGAAATCAATGCCTGCTGAACGCTGACATTTTAATCTAAAGGTCCTGCATATTTGTTTTTCTGGACTTTGAAGCCAAGCCCCGATGTAAAGCCTATAGCCGGACTCGGCGGAGGAGGACGAGGGCCACAAAGGTTTTCTTTCATTCCTCTCTCGTTTTCTGACCCTCTCCTCCTCCTCGTTGTTCTCCTCCCCCATGTGTTTTCTCTTCCTCTTTCTCTCTGAGGTCTTTTTTCCATCCTCTTGATGCCAAAACAATCATCAATTACCCTTATCCGCCTGCACCATCTCATCTCGCCTCATTTTACAGATGAGGCTTCCGTGTTGGAAAAAGGGACCGTCCAATCCTCTCTCTGTCCATCACACCTCTATCTAATTCTCTCTCTCTCTCTCTCTCACACACAATCTCTTCTCGGACCTGAGATTGACAGTTGGTGTGCAAATCAATAATAATTATTGAATTGTTGCAGCTGATGCACGGATGGAACTGAACAAACATCCACTGTGGATCATCTCAATATCCACATTGCAACACATTAACACTCTGGACTCATGCATATTTTATCATCTGTGTGTGTGTTTGCATGCATATGTGTGTTGGGATGACGTTTCCTTATATATATCCCATCGATTGGACTTCATCGTTCTGAGAGTTCAGTGTAAACATTTGCTGTATAATCGGGGAATGTTACAGTTGAACCTAACACACACACACACACACGTTAATGACCTCTTGCTTTTCTAATAGCTTTGATTCAGGAAGTATTTTTCCCATTCATTATCTCTATAGATGTTTTAGAAACAATTCCTCCATAAAGGAGTTTAAAGAGTTCAATCCAATGTGACCTGCTTGACCCCCAAAGTCTGGTTGGTTTCACAAGTGGGATGGTTGTGTTCTGTGTCCTGGCCTGCTTGAAGAGGTGGGCTTGGACTCGGTTCAGTTGGACTCAAGAATGGTACACATAGTGTTATACCATCTCCAGACCACTTTTTGAAGGTCTTGTCTTGGAATCGACTGCATTTTTACTTGGTCTTGTCCCAATCTAAGACACAGAGGACTCTGGATTGTATTTCAAGAGTCAAGACCGCAATTGCAGGGATTTCACTAAATCATCTGTGCATTGTCTGATTTATTTATTAACATTGTTACTGTGATTGGATGTAAAATTTCCTGCTTCACATGTGACCAACAACATGACTCATCACTAATTTGAACATTTTCTTCCTGTTAACAGATGTCACTCCTCCCCCACCCCCTTCACACCCACTGGTCTGATCCTGGCCTTGACTCAGTCTCACCCTGCTTTGGTCTTGGTCTTGACTTGATCTCAACCAGTCAAAGTCTTGGTCTTGTTTCAGTCTCAGTCACTTGGTCTCAGTTTAGGTGGTCTTGACTACAACACTTGGTACGCCTCAGCGCAATTGCTAACCGTAACCCAAGCACGGAACTCAAATGCTATGAACTCCAATTTGTTTGAGAAGATTTGAGTGAATCCATGGCCTAATGGTTAGAGAAGCAGCTTTGGGACCAAAAGGTCGCTGGTTTGATTTCCTGGACCAGCAAGAATGGCTGAACTGCCCTTGAGCAAGGCAACTAACCCCTAACTGCTCACCAGGCTGCTCTGGGTATGTTGTTCTGGATAAGAACATCTGCTAAATGTCATGAATGTAATGTAATAACAGGTTTAATTTTCACCTTATTGCTGAAAGTGAGTTGTAATTGGCAAGCTAAGCTGTAAATTCCTTCCTCAGCATCAGCTGCTTCCATAAAGATCTTCTTATACGTGCAGTGCAATTTACTGAAAATCGCTGTGTTGCATAATGTGAGATGGCACTCATACTCAGGGACAGTACCAGGCAACCAGTACCTAATGGGAGTATGCCATAAGAGTGTTCTGTTGTTTACAAATAAGGATTCTACCAAGGGATATTTAGATGTTTAAATCCACTTCCTAAGTGGGTTGCACTGGACTCTACTCTCTAAAAGGAAACACTGCTGTCGCGTTTTAATCAGAGGGAGCATTCCTCCAGAGGGATACAACAAAAATCTAAGATTTTACATTTAAACTTTTTCAAAAAGGGTTTATTAGACAGTTGAAGGTTCTTACTCTAGCTTCTGAAAAGGGTTCTCCAGATGAACAAACCAACCAACCAATTAACCAACCAATAAAACAAAAACAAAGGCCTTCTTAGCTTCCTAGAATGGTTCTACTTGAAATCGAAGAATTCTCTCTTCTAGACAAAACCTTCACTGGTTCTCCAAGAGAGACACCAAAAGAACCCTAGAAGTTCCAGATTTTAGAATCTCATTCCTATGGTGTTCTTGTACATGCTGACATTGTGAGTAACAAAACCAACCACAGCAGAAAGCATAAATGGATTCTTTTTGGTTTCATACCAGCGAAGTTGTAAGAAAATGTTTTAATGAGTGCCAACTCTGCCCCTTTTCATACAAATGTTGACAAAATGTTGTTCTCTTCAGCATTACTTACATCCTGATTAATCTGATGACACTGAATTTTTATATGCTTTTGTCTGGATTTTAATTCATGCAATCCCCGTAGATGCTCTCAGATGTTTGGTGCTCTGTGTGTGTCTCTTTCAGTCGGTTCCTCAGCACTGATTTGTTGTTTAGTCAGCAGTATGGAACGTGCTGATCGTAAACAAGCCTCAGTTAGCTCAATGAGTGCTAACACTAATGACACTGCCACTCGGTGAGTCTATAAAGACAAACGGTGAAAGTTTCAATCACACAGAGAACATTTACAAGTGTGTGAGGAGAAGATGTAACCAGGGTTCTCAGTGACTTCTTAATGCACCTTCTCCCTGTTCTGATTAAACAATCGTCATTAATGAGATCTGCTTAAGGCCCTGGAGGAGGGAAATATTCAGTGCCGCTTTAAAAACGGTTCTATTGGGAAGCCTTTCTGATCAGGAAGTCATCTGTTGTAGGGTCTAAAGAGATCCTTCAAGGGTTCCCTCAGAGGAGCAACCTTGATGTTCCTTAGTTTCTTTATGGGCTTCTAATTGGAAGCCTCTGAGGTTGGGTTCGACATAGAACTTCATGGCTTACCCAGAAGGACAAGCTAAGAACCCTAAGAACCCTTAAAGGAACCCTTATCATCAATAATCAGTGGAGAGAAATGCTAAAACAATGCAGTTCTGCACTATGGGAGAACTTCAGATTATGAAAGCAGGTTCTCTATTGAATGATCATCCAGAGAACAAGAGAGATAAATGTTTTTATGTTCCTCAAACAGCTAGAATGCAAAAACACACTGGTGAAATGTTTCCCCATTGGCACATTTATCAACCTTTATTGCCTCTTAGCGTCTTTAACAATTCATAAGCTTAACTGCTGATTTGCTCCATAAATAAAATGAAAGCATGTTTCTGTAAGGACTTACAGTAAATATGTGTGTGTGTGTGTTCTCAGAGAGAACCATGGATTTACAGCACATCCAGAAGAAACCTGGGGAAGGCTGTGCTGTCCTCTGTAAGGTCAGAGTGATGTATGATGATGTGTGATGGAGTGTGTGTGACAGTTTCTTAATAATTCTGCTGCTTTTTGCCTCACAGGTAATTAAACAAGAACAGCAGGGTCCAAAGACCATCGTGGGGAAAAAAACAAAACAAAACAAAACAAAAAAACCCCAAACCAATTAGATGGAACAAACCATCACCAGGAACCCTTAGAGGAACATTCAGAGGAATGTTTTCTCTCTCTCTCTCGCTTGCTCAGTCACAGTTTGACTTCCTGTCAACAAAAATGAAGGACAGCTAAGATCATCTTGAGAAACCAGAACTTTGACTCCGCCTCCACAGACCAAGCCTCCAGAACTCTAGTAGGACCAGATGAGAGGTATTCAGTTGGAGGATATCCCAGACATGATGTTCTGCTTCTTCCCTCCAGTCAGCACCATCATCTGGCCAGCAACACTGTCATACAGCAGCATGAGATGGAATAAATAAGGAACAATCCCCTGTGTGTGGTGCTGTTATAGTAAAATGAGACCGTCGATGACGGCGTAGCTCACTCCACCCCCATCTAGTCCAGAAGGAATGATCTAAAGTGGGCCACCTTAATGTGCGCAATAAATGTTGCAAGCTATATACACTATATACAAGCTATATATAGAAGCGATATCCACCCTAGGAATACTGACCTATTTACCAGAAGGAATCCAAAATGGCGAGGAATTGACCAAGAAGAAGCAATTTTTGTTGAACTGCTTAAGGCATTAAGACTTAATTAGTCCACAACTTCGCCGGATGGATGACGGACGACACATGATGGCATAAACTCATTGCCTGTCAGCCAGATGAGCTAATAATCAACAACAGGAAGGTGTTTTGCTTCTTCTCTTAGAAATCTTCTCCAATAAGCATGAAATTTGGAACAGAGTCTCATAGAACATTTCTTCTTTAAGCTAAGTCACCCAACAGGAAGTGAGTGCGTACCTCCGTGACGCTTTAACATACTGACATCAAACTGTCACATATATTTCACAACAGGATTTAAAGTTAACAAACAAACTTTGAGTTCATTTGCAACATCGGAGTGCTTCTGAAAACAGGAAGCGAGGTAAGATCTCAGGAACAGCATGTCGTTTTACCTTCAAATTTCGTGTCTCCTTGATGGTTTTCCTCCATCACTGAAGAGTGGAGCCAAAAAAAATGCTTGGCCCCCTTTCATCGCTGCTTGTAGCTACATTTATTATTGTTGTAGTTGCTGCTTGTGTTATACAGCTAGTGTCCTTTATTGTCATTTTTTCTATTATTTGAGCTATTTTATTGAAGTATTTATTCACTGAAAAGGAATTGGGACAAAAATAGCCTGTATGTTATTTCAGAGTGTTTTTTAATGATTATTTGAAGAGTTTGGTTCCAAAACCAAATTGAATTGGTATCCAATTCCATTGTTTCGAGAAAAATCACTTTTTCTGATTACGGGAAGTGATAAAAGGAAAACCACTGTATCCTG
>JAODOK010000025.1:69807341-69817697 GCA_027576575.1 Netuma bilineata | reverse complement strand
CTCGTTTACGGCCATCGCTTTGACATATGGACTGATATATTACAGAGCATATTTCAAACACTCATAACTTGCTATAGTATAGCAGTGACAAAATAGCGATCAAAAATGCATTCCTATATTTAATAAAATGAAATAAATAGAATTTTGATTATAAAAAAAAAAAAATTTGCCTTCAGCTCTCCTTTAACAGTAAATGCTTTCTGGAGGAGTTTATCAGTCGCTTATATCATTTTGGAAAAAAAACTGTTGTCCACTCTTCTTTAAAACACTACATCGGTTCATTGACATTTGAGGGGATTCATTTATGCACGGCATCTCCGTGTGGTTGAGGTCTGGACTTTGACTTGACCTTTCCAACACCTTGATTTTTTTTTTTCCTTCTTTAGCCACTCAGATACTGAGTTGCTGGGGTGCGTGAAATCGTAGCCCTGTTGCATGACCCAATTTTAGCTTAATCTGCTGGATATATGACTTCACGTTTGTCTCAAGAATATTCTGGTATAAAGTGGAGATCAGTTCATCGTTGGCTCAGTGACTGCAGGTTTCACAGGCCCTGCGACTGCAAAACAAGCCCGACTCATCACACCTCCACCACCGTGCTTAACAGTTGGTATGAAGTGTTTGTGGTGATACTGTATGCTGTTTGGTTTTCACAAAATATGGTGCTGTGCATGATGACCAAACATCTCCACCTTGGTCTCATCAGTCCAAAGGATATTGTTCTAGAACTACACGCATCCATATTCTTCATGGACTGAGGAGCTTTTTCTTAGCATTTTCCTGAAAGCCATACTTTTTTTCTGATTGTGCTGTCATGAACGTAAATATTTAATGTGCTTATAGAGGCCTATATGTCACATGATGTTGCTCTTGAGGTTTTCTTTATATCTCAGTCTGACCCTGGACTGAATTTGCTGGGACGCTCATTCCTGGGAAAACTGGCAACTGTCTTGAAGGCTCTCCGTTTGTAAACAATCCTGCTCACTGGAGAATGGAGAATTTCAAATTGTTTAGAAACGGACTGATAACCCTTCCCAGATTGAAGAGCAGCGACAATTCCTTCTCTGAGGTCATGGATAATGCCCTTTCTTCTTGGCATGATGCAGACACACACCCGAATGCTCTAGAACACCAAACGGCCAAAGGTTCTTCTTTTATAGAGGTAGTCACACTTCTTGATGATTAACTAATCTTGTGCATTTTGTTAGCAACACCTGCCTGCTAATTACTTCCTTTATGATTGTTGAACTAAAGTGGTGGCTACAATTATCCATAATTATCGACACCTTTCCAGATTTCCTAATAAAAAAAGAATTTTACAAAAGGTGAGTTTCAATTACAACAGTTATTATTGGTTAATCAACTGAAAGCCCCTCCTCGCCCTTTGATCTTGCCGTCTGATGACGCAGCTCATTACCAGAGATGGAAATTTTTTTTAGCACAATCAGCAATTTGAGGAAAACCCGGACGTTATCATCGCAGGTAAGCATGGTGGAAAGATCACGGACATGTTTTTACTCATCAAATTCACCGATATTTCATGATCTTCTTGTCGCAACCTACTTTGTTTCTTACTCTTTCATTTGACAGTCACGTGAGGTGTCGATAAAAGTGATCACTTTCACCGGTGTCCACCATTATCGACACCCTGTGGAATTAAGGGACATTTACAACTGTTATGGATCAATCTTTGTGTAACATTGTTGAAGTAGATGAAGTACTTTGAAAAAATAAAAGTGCTCTGATTTATAATAATTTTTTTTTTCTGATTCATAACAGAATGAAATGTTTATGGAGTATTTGGAATCTGATTGCAATAAATAGAATTAGACCAGAATTAAATTCCTAACATATAAAAAAATTACTGTCAGTAAATCTGCTGAGAACACACAGACTACAAACATGGACACTCAGAACTACAATCCCCAAGAACCACAGCGCCCTCTGTCACCTGAGTATTAATCACAGCTGTCACGCATTCCCCTAATCAGCACTCCAACTATTTAAGCCACTCTCACACAACACTCCAGTGTGAAGTATTGTCCTGTTTGCCCAGTACATACCAAGCCTTGCATTCTCTGTTTGATGCTGGTTTCTGACGTTTGCTTGCTTATTTCTACTACACTATCTGTCTTACCCATTCTACATTGTTTGCCAATTGCCTGACCCTCACTTGTTTCCTGATCCCACTTCTGTCTATCGTTTTGGCTTTGTTGTCCATCTACTTCCTCACTTTCCTCTGCACTTACATCTGTAAGTGCCTGCATTCTGACAGGATACTTTGCTGTTATGGATGTAGCAGAAGAAGCGAAGCAGATGGCTTTGAATGCTCAGGGATGCTTACTTGGAGAACATCAACAAATGCTAGCGGATCTCAACACCCGTATGATGCAGCTAGCAACCATGATGTCGCAGGCCCTGCTACCATGCCCTGAGCCCCTTCCCAGCTCCATGTTGCAATTTCCACCTCTGGAGAGATTCACCGTAGATGCCGCCGATTGCAAAGGTTTCTTGCTTCAGTGCTCCATGTATTTCGCTACCATGCCTAACCTTTCTGATAAGCACAAAATCGCTGTTTGTTTCCTTTCTCACGGGTAAAGCACTGCGCTAGGCTAGCGCAATTTGGAACCAGGAACAGGAACAGACAACCTCCTACAAGCAGTTCCTCTCCATGTTTATAAGGGTTTTCAACCATGAACCACAAGGAATTGAAATTGGTGAGAGTTTGCTAACCATTTCACAAGGTTCCTGTAGTGTGGCTGAATATCTGTTTGACTTCAGAACATTAGTGGCAGCCAGTGGATGGAACAAACCTGCCTTGAAGGCTGTCTTTTGCCAAGGTCTGCGCCCCACAGTTCTGAGTGAACTCGCCTGCCGTGATGAACAGCTCACCTTGGAGTCACTGATCGATCTAGTAATTCAACTGGATCATCTGTTGGCTCACAGACCTTCCATTCAGGAAAGCACTAAACCTAATTCTATTTCTGATGACAGCACGCCCATGGAAGTTTCACGTACAAGACTC
Organism: Netuma bilineata; assembly: GCA_027576575.1. Classification (NCBI taxonomy): domain Eukaryota; kingdom Metazoa; phylum Chordata; class Actinopteri; order Siluriformes; family Ariidae; genus Netuma; species Netuma bilineata. Next base: position 69,814,672 of record JAODOK010000025.1, on the reverse strand, counting down.
TCTCATTCTGAGTGCAAGAGGAGGAGTAGGGAGAGGCTATGTTTCTACTGTGGTAATTCAGAACATCAACTGAACAACTGTCCTGTTCATCCTCCCCATAAAGCTCCAGCAGAAGACTCTACACACCCAGTGAGTCTGGTGAGAATATTTTAATTCTAAGTCCTTTAAGGTTCCTGCATTATTAAAGCTCACAGATGCCACGCACACCCTCTGTGCTTTCACTGATTCAGGGGCAGAAGGGAACTTTATCAGCAGCGCAGTTGTGCAGAAATTCAACCTGCCCACAACCCCTCTGCAAAGCGTGCTTAACATCTGGACCATTGATGGAGGACCCATAGGAGATGGCCTCGTCACCACACCTATTCATATTCAGGTGGGAATTCTGCACTCAGAGCATATCTCCCTTTATGTCACTATCACAGTAAATCATGATCTCATTCTTGGCTCCCTGTGGCTTCAGCTTCACGATCCACTGATATCATGGCAGAATAAAGAAATCCTCCAATGGTCTCCTACCTGCTTTCAAAATTGCATTTTGTGCTCGCAAGTCAACCTCTCCTCCACCTCTGTGGAGAGCCCTCAATGCAACTCCTTGGACAAGGTACCAGAGTGTTACATGGACCTACAGGAGGTCTTCAGCAAGGGAAAGGCATGCACATTACCACCACACCGACCCTATGACTGCACTATAGACCTACTGCCTGGCATGTCACCACCTCAGGGACGCATATATCCCTTGTCCCAGAAAGAACACACCACCATGGAGGAATAGATACAGGAGGCACTTAAGCAGGGATACATCTGGCTATCCAAATCTCCAGCTTCTGCAGCCTTCTTCATCGAGAAACGAGGAGGTGGACTTCGGTCTGGCATTGATTATAGAGGCCTGAACCAAGTTTCAGTTAAGTATCCATATCATCTTCCTCTTGTTTGTGTGGCCCTTGAACAGCTGAGATCTGCCAAGATATTCTCAAAACTGGATCTGCGAAGTGCTTACAACCTGATCAGGATCAAAGAAGGTGATGAGTGGAAGACCATGTTCAGCACTACCGCTAGCCATTTTGAATACCAGGTAATGCCATATGGTCTTTCTTCAGCATCCAGCATGTTCCAATGCCTGATTTAATGAGGTGTTACAGGACATGCTGGGTAGGTATGCCATCAATGACATCCTGATCTACTCCCCTGATGAGGAGAGTCACCATAAGCACATCAGAACAGTCCTACAATATCTTTGTGAAAATCACTTCTATGACAAGGCCAAGAAGTGCGAGTTCCATCAAAGTTGCATCTCCTTCCTGGGTTACATCATTAGCGCTGAAGGAGTCAGCATGGATTTCTCAAAGGTGTCCGCAGTAACCCTCTGGCCCACTCCTACCTCCATAAGGGAACTTCAGCATGTTCCCTTAAGGCTTTGCTAATTTCTACTGTTGGTTCATTAGGGGTTTTAGTGCTATTGCAACCCCTCTAACCACACTGCTTAAGAAAGGTGCCAAGTACCTCCAGTGGAGTCCCCAGGCTGAAGAGGCAGTCCAGCGGCTTAAGAAGGCCTTCACCATTGCTCAAGTCCTACAGCATCCAGACCCTATAAAATCATTCACCGTAGAAGTGGACGCGTCTGACACTGGAGTAGGGATGATCCTATCTCAATGCTTTGGTGAGAAATAGAAACTCCACCCCATAGTGTTCTTCTCCAAGAAGCTCTTCTCTGCTGAGAAGAATTATGACACTGGCAACAAAGAACTGCTCGCTGTAAAACTGGCCCTAGAAGAGTGGCAACACTAGCTAGAAGGAGCCACTCACCCTTTCATTATCCTCACAGATCACAAAAATCTTGAGTTCCTCAAGACAGCCAAGAGGTTCAACCCTCTCCAGGCCAGGTGAGCACTATTCTTCAACAGATTCAACTTCACCATTTCCTTTCACTCTGGTTCCAAAAACACAAAGGCCAACACACTCTCTCGAAGTTTCGGTTCTTCACACCAAGAACCCATCAATCATCCCATCCTTCTGTCCCAATGCTTCATACAGTCTATCACATGGGACCTGGACAGAGAAATAAGACAGTCCCAACCATCTACTCTTCCTGACAATCTACCATCTGGCCTACTCTAGGTGCCAAAGCCACTGCAAGGTCATCTCATCACATTGGCTAACTCATCTCCTGCCACAGGTCATCCCAGCAGCCAACGCACACATCAATTGCTCAGGAATAAGTATTGGTGGGAGAATATGCTGACCGAGATTAACCAGTACATTGCCTCTTATTCTACATGTGCACAGGTTAAAGTTCCCAGAGCTCCTCCTGCTGGCAAGTTGTGCCCTCTTCCTACACCTCAGAGACCATGGTCCCATATCACCATCAACTTCATCACAGGAACTCCCTCCATTAGAGGGCAACACAACCATCATGATAACCATAGACTTTTTCTCGAAAGGCCTTAAGCTCATTCCTCGACTTGGCATCCCCACTGCATCACAAACCACTGAACTCCTCTTCCAGCACATGTTTAGATACTACAGTATCCCAGAAGACATAGTCAGTGACTGCGGCTCTCAATTCATTCCTCGTTTCTGGACATGCTTCATGGACAGGTTAGGGGTATCAGTAAGCCTTACATCTGGCTACTACCCCAATCCAATGGGCAAGTGGAGAGGGCCAACCAGGAAATCGGCTGCTTCCTGAGAATTTTCTGCATGCACAACCGGGGGATTGGTCACATTATCTCCCATGGGCTGAGTATGCACAAAACTCCCTGAAATACTCTGCTACACAGCTAACCTCGTTTCAATGCATACTCGGCTACCAGCCACCCTTATTCCCCTGGGATGACACACCTAGCCAGGTCCAGTCAGTGGAGGATTGGTTCACACGCAGCCAAACTATATGGAAGGAGGTTCACCAATGTCTAGAAATGGTCAATGCCAAATATAAAGAGTATGCAGACAAACACAGAGGAGACAACCTAGACTTTTCTCCAGGTGACAGAGTATGGGTGGCCACAAAGAATCTCCAAGAGCCCAACACATGCAGAAAGCTCCAGCCACGTTACATTGGGCCATTCAAGATCCTGCGTTGCGTCAATGAAGTCTCCTACCAGTTACAACTTCCCCCCTCACAGCAGACTATCTCCCACATTCCACATCTCCAACCTTAAACCAGCCATCCCAGGTCCCCTTGCTGAGAACGCACCAGTGCCTGAAAACCCTGAACTCCTTGTAGTGGGTGAATCCATCTACCAGGTAAACAAGATCCTCGACTCAAGACACAGAAGAGGGCAAGTCAAATACCTGGTACGGTAGATTGGGAGGGATATGGACCTGAGAAACAAAGCTGGGTCCCTGCCAAGGACATTCTAGATGCAAGATTGTTAACAAACAAACAAGCCGCACTGATTACAATACCTCACCTTACTTACTCCATCGAGGGCGAAGTAACAAACAGGATGAACCAGAAGTGGGTTTTTTTTATTATTATTTTTTTAAAGAACATGTTATGGTACAGTACTTGAAATGTTTAAATCAATCAGTTTTAAAAAGAAATAGTTTCAACATGGGTGACAATGACTCATCACTCACTCACTCTCTCTCACACACACGCACACACTATCCTCTTTCAGCACAGAGCACAGGGGAGAGACATATTTGTTCCTTAAATATGTCCAGCTCCTCACACGTCCCCTGACATCCATGTGCTGATACGAGCTAGACAGACATGGATCGATCAAAGAAAAGGGACAGCGAGGACTCAGTTCTCAGCCCCCCCCCCCCCACACACACACACACGGGCCAGCTACAGCACTCCTAGCCTCTGGAGATTTTGAATAGGAACCTGGGCCAGGTCATGATGTCTCACTGAGATCAGACAGAGACAAAAAAAACAAAACAAAAGAAAGCGTCCGACTTCAACACAGAGCTGTTTACATCTAAACTGCGAAACTGTTAGCATAGCAGTTTTTATCCTCTCGCATGAACTCAGATGAACAGGTTTTGACACATTCATCTGATTTAACAGTAGACGCCATCTGTGTTGTCTGTGTATTTATGGTAGGCATACACAACTCTAGTAATCCTGCAAGATTAGAAGAAATATCAAATATCATAGCCTTGTGAGCAAAAATTAGCATTATCACAGCTACTTGCTCAAACCTCATGAAGAGAATACTGAGACTGGAGCTTTAAACAGTGCTGTGGAATCATCTCTCATAAGTTTGAGATAAAGTGGGTTATTCTATCCACATTCACTGGATATGAGCAATCACATGCTCTGATTGGCTACTCTACTACCAGGATATCAGCTCATATATGAGGAGAGAAAAACAAAATGGCGGAGCGTGTTGCTGAAGCAACCGAGGATGAAATAAAAACTCTACTCGAAAACTTCCACTCAATCTCGTTGTACATGGATTATAGCCAACTCAGTGCTACGTGCCTCGTTGGCTATCAGCTCATGCATGACTCGATTTCATGGAATAACTGTTAATTTGTGGGAGGAGCTATAAACATTAAAATCTGTGTGCTGCGCTAGCTAGCTAATGCTAGTGATGAAAGAAAACAAAATAGTAGTTCTTTTGGTGACATTATACATTTTGACTGTGAAATAAACAAACATAAAAATCCCATTAATGTGAGCTTGAGAACTAATTTGATGACTGGGCAAACAAGTAAATAAATAAACAAATAAGCAAGTTAATCAACCAATTAATTCATTCATTAATTTAAAAAATGCCATTGGTGGCAAATTGCTGTCGTGTAACACAAATTGGGAAGCCATGGCCTAGTGGTTAGAGAAACAGCTTTGAGACCAAAATGTCACTGATTTGATTTCCTGGAGCAGCAGGAATGGCTGAAGTGCCCTTGAGCAAGGCATCTAACCCCCAACTGCTCCCCAGGCTGCTCTGGGCATGTTGTTATCTCTGGATAAGAGCCTCTGCTAAATGCCTGTAATGTAACGCAGTGTTTCTCAACCACTGGGCTGCGGGCCTCAAAGTGCCATCGAATGGGCTGCAATTTTTTTTCCCAAGTTGAAGCTAATTTTTACTTATCATAGGGTGCAATTGATGGGTTGCATCTGGCGTCACATCTGCCTCATTCAGCTACGGTCACATTACAGCTCACGATGCTTTGCAATGGATTATCAATGAAAATGAGGCATTTTGATGGTGATATACACGTGAGCTAAAAGTTGTGGTCACTCAACAGGTGAACACTTGACTGTCATGCCTTTGCGTGCTTGAGCCTGGCGCAGCTCGAGCAGCCGCATGCACTCACGGAGTGCGTTGTGCGTGCACTTGGGACCCAGTCATTATGGGAAACACTTGATACTGATTGCAGCGCAAATCAGCACACAGATATGGAAGATGTTTTCACAAAGTCTTTGCGAAGTATTATCACTGTCACTGTCATGTTTGTTTCGAGCCATGTTTATAACGCTGTTTAAATACTCTGCTTTATGAGTCTACTTTTGTAGATATCACGCCTGCTCATAAACACACTTCCTGCACTTAGATCCATCTACCACCGTCTATCTTGTAGTGTCCTGATCCCCAGATCTTTAACTCAGCCACATATAAAAAGTTGTTTTCCTCCATGATCTTCCAGGTTTTCATCTGCGTGTCCGTGTAGAACGATGTCCACAGCACCAGGTAGTTTAAGATGTTGAGAAACTCAACGGATGGATAATTTTCCAACTCGTAGGAAAAATCCTTCTTTGTTAGCGTGTAAGGATCTAATCCCATTGAGTGGGTTCTATAGCCACTTCTTTTGAGTGTACTTCTTGGTTTTAATAACTTGCTTGTTTGCTGTACACAAAAATTGCAATAAAGTTCTTGTGTTAATGGACCAGACTCCACTTTTGGATCATTAATCCCATTTTGACTGAGAATGCCCTGCATGCAGGGTTTGGCTTCTGGCACATCCATACAGTATTAAATACAAAACCTACAATTAAAAACAGTTTGTTTTTATTGCATTGTTATTCTCGTAATTCCTGGGCTCCCATCTGTAAGAGGGAGTGATGTTGCATTCCATTAGTACACTCTACAATAGATTATTAGATTCTAATAGAACAGATGAGGCAAAATAATTGGGGATCTTTTTTAATGGGCCCTGACTTGTTACAAGTATGAACAGGTGGGCCTTAAAGCAGAAAAGGTTGCGAACCCCTGGTGTAGACTGTACCTTGGGGAACAGAAACAGACTCTTACTGTACCCCTATTTCTGACAGTGTAGCCTGCCCTGCACAACAACAACAATAATGATGGACTACATCATCTATTTCTCTTCTTCTTCTATGGATTAGTCTGACTGGACACTACACTAGCTCTGGCTTTTTAAACACGGTGGTCACAAAATTTTAGCAGGTCTTGTCAGTCATGATAATCACACTCCTAGCCCCTGACATAAGCAGTTCTGGGTTAAGACCAGCAAAGATTTGGAGCCGCTCTGGAACCAGTTTTCATCGCCAAGAGCCAGTTCTTTGGCTGTTGAAATGCAACAAGCCGGTTCAAGATAAGGCACTGGCTCCAAACCAGTTCTGGAACTGCCTTGGTGCAAAAGAGGTAATAAAGATAGCTTTTTCCAAAAACAGTTTATGCCCAAATCACACCATTTTTACAGTGGACTTGTATCTAAGAACTGCTGCTGTAATCATAAATCATAAACTGCTCAGACTGAACATCCTTCAAAACATTCAGTCCTGTCTGACTTTATAGTCAACAATTATATGAAGAGTAATGCTTTAGAAATCACACTATCCAGTGTCACCCAACAAATCCCTTTTCATACCGGTTCCTCTCAGTATTTCTTTCTCATCTCATCTCATCTTGAGGACTTTTTCCTTGGCACCACCACCTGGAGCTTGATCATTAGGGATCAAAATCTACAGTCAGATCCAGTAAAGAGGCTTTGTGACAATGTACAGTACTGTGCAAAAGTCTTAGGCACCCTGTTTTTTTTTTCATATAAACTTTGTTATAGATTTCTATTTTATGACTTCTACATTATCAAGTCAGCACAAAAACATTTTAGAGACCCAAATGTTCGTTTTCCAGCACAAAATTAAATGTTACAGGGAAAATAATGTTTGAGCAGGATATGATATAAGAGCCGACATTTCAGATTAAAAAAGAAAACATAATGAAGGCGACTGGGTTTTGGTGCAAAATTAAGAAGCGAGTGTGACAGTCAAAGTGTCCAGAAAAACTGTGGCTGGTTCTGTAAGATGCTCAGTAAAACCTAGAGCTCATTTCCTTATACAGTGCCTTGCAAAAGTATTCATCCCCCTTGGTGTTTGTCCTGTTTTGTCGCATTACAAGCTGGAATTAAAATGG
>JAODOK010000025.1:67907866-67918353 GCA_027576575.1 Netuma bilineata | reverse complement strand
CGTACGGAGCAGCTCGTCTCAATTCAGGTAAGAGCATATTTCATTATGGAAATACGGTGGACTGTTCCTTTAAGGATGGCCTCATCTGGCTCAAACCCATGCCACAGTGAAAGAAAGTCACACAAAAACTGAGATCACAATTTTTCCCGTTCTGATGTTTGAACATCGTGAACGTTAACTGAAGCTCTTGATTTGTCGCTGCGTGATTTGATGCATCGTGCTGCTGATTTAAAGAACCGCATCAAACAGCAGGTGGGTGTCCGGGTGTTCCTAATAAAGTGGCCGGTGAGTGTATACCTCTCGATATATTTCAAAAACTATTTGAATCATGTTCCTGGATGTGTATCCCAGAGCATTACTGATCCCCGTGGATGTGGACTGTGATATAGTGATCTTGTCTTATTTCTACATTGGTTATGTTTTGTCTCTTTTGGACTTTCCTGCCATCTACTGGATTTTAAGATGTTTGGCATCGCTGAGCGCAAACTTCCGCCAAAGCCAAATCTTGCGATATGAGAGAAAGTGAAACTAAATTCATGGATCCACCTTGTGACTCGCATCCTTTCCAGAATGTAATGAGTTCTGTCTCGGCCAATACGACGCAACGATGCTCATCACACAGTTAAAGGATTCGTCTTCTATCTCTCCGTTTCTGTTTTAGTTGTCGTTTCTCGGCAGTTATAAACGCTGATGCAGGTTTATCAGTGATTAGTTTATATCAGTCGAGCCCTGATGTGTTTAGTGTTTCGTTTAGAATCCGTGTCCCAGCGAGCTTTCCATCTTCATCTATCACGCAAAATTAGCCAGATTGGGCGACTGTTGAAGAGAGATTACTTTTGTAAAATAAAGTAATCTAATCTGAAACTTTAGTTCACCAGTTTAATACGACGCTTCGTAACGTCACGTCTGCACACGTTCGCGATTGACGCCCCTCGAACTGTCGCTCACGTCCACACGTATTTTTGCTCTGAGCAAACAGCACAAGCCGCGAGGACGTTTTGGATCTGTTTCCCAGCGTGCTTTTCAGTAAACTCTTTCAGCACTTACATCCGTCTCTCGCTCATTAACATCAGCCTAATGTTAATTAATATTAATAATAATAATAATAATAATAATAGCGTTCTTTTATCGTTAATATTAGTCCTATATATTAATGTTAGATTAGCTTTATTCTAATACGTTAATGTTAACGAGTGGATTTTCCATAATCTATATCTCGAGTCTGGATCTATCAGTCCTCACTTTTGATCAAGTTTGTTTCGTCCTGAACTTCTCGCTCACCTGACGTTCTAACAAACAGAGACGCTCGGTTCTGTGAGCTCCTTACTGCTTTTACTGATTCTTTTCTCTTTCACACATTTCTCTGCATCGCTGCTTTTCAGTCGTACCTTGCTGCACTGACTCGTTATTATAATAAGACAAAATGGCCGACAGAGCATGACTATGACCCCGCCCTCATAGTGCGCTCTGATTGGTCAACCAACACTTCATTGGAGGTCGAAAACACTTGTTAAGGCGCACTTACTTTTTGCAGAGGAACGTATGCGCCAGGCGCTTGGAAAATTCTGAGTAGGGAGGATGTAAATTTGGGCATGGTGCTGGGATTTGAGGGCAGGGCGTGGCACCCTGGGAAAATAAACTAGCTGGAACACTGAGAATTATACGCTGTGATGTGTGTGTGTGTGTTGCAGGAAGGCAGTGTACTGTTTGGGGAAGGACACTCTGAAGGTGTCGGCTGCATTGTTTGCCGAGAACCGACGTCGTCTTTGTGCGTCTCTAAAGGCCAAAGACACGCTGCAGCCCAAATCTGTGGTTGTGCTGCAGGGAGGAGAACAGAAACAGAGATACTGCACCGACACGGACGAGCTCTTCAGACAGGTGACTTCAGAACACTCCGGACCAGGAACGATTTAGAATCAGGCGACACCCAGAACATTCCGGACTTTTGAGGATCACCAAATTGATCACTCAAGACGTGTTTGGTGTCCGTTTACAAGGCCGATGTTCCTGTGAAGTCGTGAAAGCTTCAAACCTCCAGTTGAACATCTCGCACGAGTCAATCGTTCCACTTTTACGCCTCTTTAATCAGCTTCATGACTCTGTCTGACAAACTGAACAAAAGCACGTCGCAGAGATTAAAAAGTCGCAGCTGCGTCATTTCCATTTCCTTCCTCAGCGTCAGACTCGGGTAGGAGGCGTGGCCTGAGGTTTGGAGGCGGAGAAATGGAATTCTTGTTCTCGATGGTTATCAGCATCACACGATGGCTTTAATAATCGAACCTTGTAGCTTTGTGTTAAAGCAGAAAAGGAAAAGTTTTGACACTGAACAGTTCTCAGCTTGTGTGTTGTGAATTCTGAGCAGCGTGTGTTAAACACTCATCTCCTCCGAGATCTACATTCTCTCATCCGCTTCCTCTCGGGTGTTGAATTCTCATTACATAAACTGGCCTTCCTCGGTTTAATTACGGATTCGTCCCTGATCTGTGAACAGCAGTGTGGGGGTTTTTTTCACCGAGGAAACGAGAGAACGCAGGCTCAAGGCCGCCAGCCTCATCACACGAGTGCACTTATGGAACGCTCTCCACTTTGTTGGTGTAATTGCTTATGAAACATTAACAGCGTGAGAGAAATCTGGGAGTGCGTGTGTGTGTGTGTGTGTGTGTGTTTATCTGAGAACAGGCCTGCTGATGTCAGCTCGTGTTTCTGATTAAAATCGCCATAAACAGGACGGATATCTGATCCCGGGCACCTGCGCCTGCCGCCGACGTCCGTTTTATGTAATCAGGACTCTGGGGTTCATCTGGGGTCTGAAGGCGATGTGTGTTTGGGTTATTAGATCACGCTGAAGGAGCAGAAACCGTCACCAGAGAAGAGTTTCATCAGGGCTTTTAGTCTGCTTTCTATAACCGAGCGTCCTGGGCCTTGTGGGAGGAGTTAATACATTAATTAACATCTGTCTGTCTTCCTTCCTGTCTGTCTTCCTGTCTTCTTTCCTTCCTTCCCTCCTGTCTTCCATCCTGTCTGTCTATCTGTCTTCCTGTCTTTCTTCTAGTCTGTCTGTCTGCCTTCCTATCTGCCTGTCTGTCTGTCTTCCTGCCTGTCTATCTTCCTTCCTGTTTGTCTGTCTTCCTGTCTTCCTTCTTTTCTATCTGTCTTCCTGTCTTCCTTCCTGTCTGTCTTCTTTCCTGTCTGTCTGTCTTCCTGTCTGTGTTGCTATCTTCCTTCCTGTCTGTCTGTCTGTCATCCTTCCTGACTGTCTGTCATCCTTCCTGTCTATCTGTCTTCCTTCCTGTCTGTCTGTCTTCCTTCCTGTCTGTCTGTCTGTGTTTCTGTCTTCTTTCCTGTCTGTCTGTGTTGCTGTCTTCCTTCCTGTCAGTCTGTCTTCCTGCCTTCCTTCCTGTCTGTCTGTCTCTCTGTCTGCCTTCCTGTCTGTCTGTGTTTCTGTCTTCCTTCCTTTCTGTCTGTCTTCCTCTCTGTCTTTCTGTCTGTCTGTCTGTCTTCCTTCCTTCCTGTCTGTCTGTCTTCCTGCCTGCCTGTCTTTCTGTCTGTTGGTCTCCCTTCCTTCCTGTCTGTATGTATATATGTCTGTATGTATAAAGTGCATTTATACCACGTCTCAGTTCTGATTGGTCAGAACACTAACTGTACCGGTGACGTCCGTCTCTGCTACAGCAGGATCAGATGAAATCACCGTGATAAGTTTTTCTCCCTTTTTTTTTAAGATTAATTGTGCACTCGCAACAGGTCGGAACTAAAGTTGTGAGCGGGGAATTATAGAAACTTGGGACCACAGGTGCCAGAGGACTGATCCGAGGACTCATTCGCGCTCTCGAGAAAATAGCTCTTCAAATGTCACGCTGTTATTTTGTCACTTGAGCCACAGTTTATCTAAAAAAATCATAAGAAGACTTAAAGGCAGGGTGCGTCATTTTCTAAGAAGCCTTTTTTGTTCTATTTTCTTCACACCCTGACAGCACTGATGAACTCAAACGCTCTGACAATAAAAAGAAAAAAAATCCGTCGTCTGTCGCAGGGCTGTAAAAATCTCGTCCAATCATTTCACTCGGTCTGAATGAACAGATTGGATGAAATGACCTGCGTGTCCACCTGCACACTCCGTCTTCCACAAGGCGAGGCAGACACACTGCAGGCGTAATGCTAAAGCTAGCGAGCTAATCAACAGCTGTGAGTGCTAACAGTAGCCATGTTTATTGTTTACATTTATTCATTATGATAATGTTGAGTGTTTTCTTCCATCTGAATGAGACCTGAATGAGAGAGAGTTGGACGTGAAAAAGACGTGTGACGCTGCTCCCTTCAACACTCGTCCTCCAGCAGTAGTCAGGCGGTGCGCGTTCATGTTCATGTATTTTGGAGGAGTGGCTTTGGAGGGAACGCTAAAGTGAGGGGGTGGGGTTTTCAAAATCTATCATCCTATTGTTTATGGTTTCTCTCAAATGACCGACCCTGCCTTTAAATGTTCGACATACAATCCTGCAGTGAGAAACCAAACCAAAAGGCCACTTTTAACAAAAAACGTTCTCTCACAGATCCGGTAGAGAGAGAGTGTGTGTGTGTGTGTGCTTTCATTTGTTCACACATTCACACTCGGTCAGATCAATGTTGATCTGAAATCCTAAAAGGGTGTAAAAGTGCTGCTCTGTGGAACAGCGCCCCCTGCTGGATGGTCATGTGGTGTGTGTCACAGTGGGGTGTGTGACTCTTTTCTTTTCTTGTCCGAATGTGCAGGAGTCTTTCTTCCACTGGACGTTCGGCGTGACCGAGGCCGACTGCTACGGTGCCATCGATGTCGACTCGGGCAGGTCGATCCTCTTCGTGCCAAAGCTGCCTGAAAGCTACGCCACCTGGATGGGAAAGTGAGTCGCACGGCAGCTTTTCACTGAAACCCCCCCTTTAGATAACTTCTTTCCCTTTATTTAAATCTTCAGCTTTCATTTCATGATTATTTTATCAACCCTGACGTCTGCACACGATTTGCGTGTGGTTTGGAAAACAGCTCAGTGATCCAGGTACCAACGTGGACAGGTCAACCTGTTGCTATAGCAACACAGGAGACCTGTAACAATCACCTGACAGAAAAGCCGATTCACCGAATGGGAAAGGACATGAAACGTGAAAGTCGCATTTGCAACGACGTTATCTCGGTGAACTTTGAGCCCTGAATTTGTGAAACGAACAATAGAAACTAAATATTTGCGTATTTTTCGCGTTTGTCTCGACACGCGGATCGTTTCAGATTAACATTAACATTAGTGAGTTCAGCGTTCCAGGGAGACTCTCTCACATCCTAAATTACACTCGTACAGTTTAGGGATGCATCGATACCAATTCAGAAATCAGTCGGATCGCGTGTTCATAAATCAAGACAAGGAGCGACAGCATCTTCTGACAATCCCAGTGACCTGATGGTGTTCAAGCAGTAACTTTAACAGCGAGGAGAGAGAGAGAGAGAGAGAGAGAGAGAGGATGGCTAACCTTAGAGTGCAGAGCAGTATCGCAGGTTAATAGCACGCACAATGTGCTGTGAATTACGAACACACAGAGGTATTCACAAGATTGTCTCATGTCTGAGAGCAGTTCACTTCTGCGAGCACTAAGCCACGAGCACTTCCCTTCGTCAGGGGCGACGGTTTGCTCACAGTTCAAGACCCCACGCACACTCGGACACCGCTCTGCATTTCACGCTGATTAAACACCAAAAATATCAAACGTCACATTAAAGCCTGACCCATACCGGAGACCGATATTTATTTACAGCTTACAATATTTAAGGATTCAAAAATCTGATAACAATATATCAGCCGATATTCTAGATTCTTTTTTTTTTCCAGAAACAAAGATTTTCCCAAACACTTTTTACGTGTCGTTATTTTATTTTGCTTCCGAGGCCTCACTAAGGGAACATGACATAATGCAACTTGTGACTTTTTTCCTTGTTATAAATAGTACTTTGGGCCAAAGTCCAGCAAAATATGTGAAATGTTTTGCTAAATAATTGTCAAATGTCTAAAAGAGGGGAAAAAAGTCAAATTTATTATAAACTCTAAAGTACGACTACTAATGAACATTAATGGAAGTAGTGTGGGGGGAGGGGTCGCCATGTGAACATCAAAAACAAACGATCATTTAAAAAAAATCGTGAGCTTCTGTGCTCGATTCTGCTTGGATCAGCTGATTGTTGGGATTTGTGGTGTTCTAAGTACATGTGGAGTTGCGGTGAGCCCCCTGGTGGACAAACTATGCAACGACACTCATAACATGGTTAAAGGATCCATCTTCTGCCTCTACATTTTTTGTCTTTTTATTTATTTATTTATTTATTTTATTTGGTTCTCATTTACCGAGCCGTTATAAACGCCGATACTGATTATATCGGCTGATAATACCGGTACGCTGATTTATCAACAGGGCTCGAGTTCGCATAACAAGTCGATTGTTAGCAACACAACATAAACAGAGTGAAATAAAACGTTCCCTGGTGTCACTGATTGGTTAATGCGAAGTATGATGGAAAATAAAACGTACTTGTTGGACCAGAGTGATCTCGGCGCATCCCGAGTTTCGCCCCGACCTCAGTGAGTGTGTTTTGTTGAGCGAGGAGGTGGTGTGAGGTCACTCTGCTGAAAGTGTGTTTGAAGTTGAAGAGCCAGAGATGAAGTCATGGACAGGTTAAAGTTTGTCCCTGGAGGCGGAGTATTTCAGATCCGTTAGTGTTTAAATCGCTGCCCCGCCCGGCCTGTGAAATCCCTCCCTTTAATCCGACACGCCCGGCTTTATCCCGATTCCACCTGGGTGTTCTTCTCCGCCCTGAACCTCACTCTGTACCTGAGAGAGCGAGTTAATGCAGAAGAGTGCGGTTTGGGACACGGTCCTGATGGTTGCTGTGTGTGTGTGTGTGTGTGTGTGTGTGTGTGTGTGTGTGTGTGTGTGTGTGTGTGTGTGTGTTTGGACAGGATCCACCCACCGGAACACTTCAAGGAGAAGTACTCAGTGGATGAAGTGCACTACACCTGTGATGTGAGTGAGACGGCGTTTTATCCAAACGTTACTGCGTGAAGGTTCCTTCTGCTCTCATCAGCCTCACTGACCCCCTGTTTATTACAAAGTCCCTGTGAACGAGTGGTTACTATGGAAACGATGGCGTATTAGAACGAGCACTTTAATATAAACCTGCACTACGGTCAGAGCTGCTGTTGGAGAAAACTAATCAACACCACCTGACCAATCAGAGACCAGAATCCAAGAGCGCTGTGGTGGAACGAGAAAGAAACTTTATGATCTTTATGACGTAGAGGTAAAGTATTTGCCCCCCAGAGGAACGTGTCCCTGTGTGTGTGTGTGTCGGTGTGATCCGACTGCGTGACCTCTCTGTCTCGCTGAAAGACGATCCCGTGACCTCGGGTCCTCAGAGTACAGAGCGCGAATGTTAATGAAGAGGCGGCTGTTAGGGTCGCGGTGACAGGAAGTCAAAACTCTGTCACTTCCTCAGGATGAGTGTTCAGCTGGGGGCAGGTCACTGCTAAAGGTGTCTCACACACACACACGAATACACAGCGTGTTATGTGCCTGTTCCTCAGCTTCAAGGCTTTAAGACATGCACTGGATTGGCATCAAAAATTAACCACGCCTCCTCACATGCCCGCCCACCACATCCCATCACACACATGCCACGCCTCCTCTCTCCCTCATTCACCCTCCACCGTATCTCACACCCAGTGTTATTGAATTTGTACAGTGTTTTTATCACTTCCTGTTTTCCGTGTGTGAGATTAATCGTACGCCGGTGACGTTTCATGTAATCACGCCATATTTACGTTTTACGTCACACGTGCATGTTCACGATGGATTTCCTTCACTCCGTACACACGTGGTGTTGAAGGATGGTGTGTGATGGAGTTGACGTTCTCGCGCTGTCTGTGCTGTTCATGTTTTGTTGATGTTTTATAGAGATGATGGATGAAGGCGCTCGGGTTCTGCACGCTGTCTGTGTTTGACCTGTGTGTGTCCTGCTCTCCAGCTGGTAGCAGGTCACACTGTGCGTTCATCTTGTGTGTGTGTGTGTGTGTGTGTGTGAGTGGGGCTCCTGCTGCACTCCAGTGTTTCTGACCTGTGTTCGAGTTGCCACGCTGTGCCGTGTGATCAATACAGCTGCTGTGTGAATGCAAAGTGTGTGTGTGTGTGCGCACGCCCACAAGTGTGTGTATGTCTAGCATCTCTATATTTCTCTCTTTAGCTTTCTGTCTCCGTCTGCCTGTCTCTCTCTTGCTATCTGTCTCTCTTCGTCTGTCTGTGTGCCATTCTTGGTCCCTGTCTGTCTTTCTGTCTCTCTAGCACTCTGTGTGTTTCTTTGTCCTCACACTAGTTCTTTCTTTCTTTATCTTTCTGGCTATTTCTTTGTCTGTCTGTCATTCTAGGTCTCTGTAACTCTACCTGTCTGTCTCTCTGACTCGCTCTCTGTCTGTCAGTCTTGCTGTATGTCACTATTTATCTGTCTGTATTTGTCTGTCTGTCTAGCTGTCTTTCTCTCATTACCTGTATTTCTACCTTGCACTCTCTCTCTAGCACTCTGTTTCTTTATCTGTCTTTCTCGAGCACTTTATTTTTTTCTGTCTGTGCAGTCTGTCCTTCTTTCTGCTTCACAATCTTTGTCTTTAGCTGTCTGTCCCAGTTTAGCACTCTGTCTTTCTCTCTTTGTTCTCTTTGTCTGTTCAGTAGTTTCTTATTAATTCTCTCTCTCTCTGACATGTAGAAAGGCATGCACTCCCTCTTTCTTTTTCTGTCTGTCTCTCTCTCTCTCTCTCTGATCATCTTTCCATCTTTGTCTTTCTTTCTCTCACATTTATTTTATGCTTGTTTATCTATCTCAGTCTGTCTGTCTCTCTACCCATCTCTTTCTCTGTCTGTTCTCTCTCTCTCTCTGTCTTGCTCTCCAATGGGACCTACTGTCCTGTATGATGTGTGTAAACTTGAGCTGGGATCATGTCCTGCTGTTGCAGTCCGTCCCTGTCGTCTGTCTCACTGCACTGTGATAAGTTCAGACTGATGAGCTCTCTGTTCCAGTCGTACTGGAGCATTAAGGTGACCAGCATTCTTTTATTCCTCTCTTTCTCAACGATGCTAATGTCCCCCTGTCCCTCTGTATTTTTAGAGCTCTGCATAACTCCTCTGGGTCACTACCCACATCATCATCATCATCATCATCATCCTCTCAGTGCTGCTTCAGGGCATATCTCCTGTCATCTGTGCAAGTCTGCCTTCTCTTTCTCCTTTTATATCAGCGTCCTGGAATGTTACCATGATGACAAAGTAGATATTCAAATGAACTAAGAGGAAGGATTTCTTCACCTCTGAATAAAAATGTGTGTCTTCATGTGTCTTCAGTGAACTGAAGTCTGACTCCGCTTTCTCCTGTAAACTCACATTTAATGGTGGACGATATGACGAAACTATCACATCACGATACTGAGACATTTCTGTGATACACGATATGTGTCATCAAATATCAGTTTGCTGTAATAATCCATTCTCTACCTCACACGTTTTCTCCCTCTTATGGTGTGTGTGTGTGTGTGTGTGTGTGTGTGTGTGTTACCCACAGGCAGTTGAGAAAGTCGCTTTGATAATTAGCGTTTATTTGAGGTGAGTGCACAGTGTGTTCATTAACGCTTGTCAGACTGAGTGGGTGTGTTCTTTTCGTGAAGTCTGTTCACTCGTATTAACGCTGCACAAATTTACAGTTTGATTTTCACCCTGTTGGCATTAAAGACAAAAATATTCCATTTTCCCAAAGCAGCCTCTGGAGTTAAACAAGTTACAAGTGAGAATTTACTGAAGCTGGGACTGACAGGCACAGAGGCCACACCTCTTTTACTTTGACTGACAGGCACAGAAGCCACACCTCCTTTATTTGGACTGACGGGCACAGACACACGCCCTCTTTACTTTGACTACGCCTCCATCACTAAATCTAACAGACTCAGAGGTCACACCTGTTTTAGTGATACTAATTGATATACAGACCACAACTCCTTCACTCAGACTGACTGGTGAAGGGGCCACGCCTCCTTCACTAAGAGTGACTAGCACAGAGACCACACCTCGTTTACTAAGACTGACTGGCACAGAGACCACACCACTTTTACGAAGACTGACTGGCACAGAGACCACACCACTTTTACTAAGACTGACTGGCACAGAGACCATGCCTCTTTTACTAAGAGTGACTGGCAGGGAGACCACACCTCTTTTACTAAGAGTGACTGGCACAGAGGACACACTTCCTTCACTAAGACTGACTGGCACTGAGACCACACCTCTTTTACTTAGACTGACTGGCACTGAGACCACACCTCTTTTACTTAGACTGACTGGCACTGAGACCATGCCTCCTTTACTTAGACTGACTGGCACTGAGACCATGCCTCCTTTACTTAGACTGACTGGCACTGAGACCATGCCTCCTTTAC
>JAODOK010000025.1:66075919-66086716 GCA_027576575.1 Netuma bilineata | reverse complement strand
AAATGCCTGACCAACTTAGCCAAAGCTCTGCTCTGGTAGTAATCACTGGGAATAGTTCTGAAGAAAGATGGGTATTTCTTTTTGTCACTTAGGCATGCACATGTTGCAAAGTGACTGACCTGTAATACATAGATTTCAATCACTTATCATTTACTTTAAACTTCACTTTCATTCTTAAACATGTTCTTAATTTACCATCAAAAAATGTTTTTTTTGTTCTAAGTCTTACCACAGGTATATGCAAAGGTCCCACAGTTGCAGAAATGGCAAGAGAAGGGCTTGATGATGCTTGTCCTATGATTGCTTGAACTGTATCAGACTTGGAGCAAGACATTACAGATGTATTTTTTCCATTGCCATTAACCAAGGACAAGGCAGATCTTGTAGTTATTTCTACTGATCCACATGCATCATAGATTCTATAACCCACTTTTACACCAGGAAGAATATCAGTTCTGTTGTTGATTTCCTCAATGGCAAATAACATTGTTTGTGCATTTTGAAATTCACGGAAACTTATGCTACAGGGTCAAGAAAACAAAACTGCACATCTTTGTCATGAACTCCATAAGCACTACTACATTTACAAGTTTATAGATTGTATGCCAAAATGTAAATAATTCAAGAAAATATGTCTGATATTCTTAAAATGAGTACATCTTAAACCAATGCTCTCATTCCTCAACAAATTCAAATTCCCCTAATGTGCCCTCACCTTCTGCATTTTGGTTGCCAGGGCTCAGATGTAAAAAGATGTATTGTCTGGTCCCATTTGACATGGAAGGAAAAGAGACCACCAATCATTACATCACCATCTTTGCTGAGTTTAGGTGGATTGTGCAGGCCTAATAAGCTGCATGGAGGATCAGCTGCTCTCACTTGAGTGAAAAATAGCCATGTATGCAGAAACCTCATTCTCATCCCATCTTCAATACCATTACCTCTGCTTAGGCTTTTATAGAACCCTTTGACTCCCAAATTGATCAGACCCTTGGGAGCGGGTTTAAGAATGTGCTCATACTTTGCTTTACAGTACTTTGATATATTTGAATTTTACAGGCCTGGATTTTATTGGTATTGATATCTGTTGTTATAACATCTGATTTTTACCAAATGTTGATATAGAGATAATAAAAAGAGTTTCAGCAAAAATGTTATTTTCCTTCTCCATTCCTTGAATTTTCAGCAGATGCTATTTGACAAATTGAAATATGAAAAACAAATATAAATTTTCATTTAGGATGAAAATGTTTGCTGAACTGAAATTTTTTTTATTAAAAATACATGTATTAAGTTTTTACTTCATGCAATAATATGTCACTAAGACTTCTCCTTTCATCTGTAATTGATTGATTGAATGCTATCTATTCAGGTAAGAGTCATGTTGGAAAACATTAAACAGCTCCAATATATAGTAATTAACAATTATCATTTCTTTTTCTGCTCTTTTAGCATCATTATTTCAATTACTATTTAGCTTCTGTTTTCAAACGTTAATTTATGTTCTATGAACTCTTTATTCTGTTGAGGATCATGGTGGATCCAAAGTCTATCCCAGGAACGCTGGAAGTGAGACAGGAGTATGCCCTGATTCGGCCAATCGTCACTCACGGGGTACCATGCGGGCACACACACACACCTACTGTAGGAGTAATTAACATCGCCAAAACACCTTTTTCGGGAGGTGTGAGTACACTCTTCACTGGATGGTGCCTTTCTGTCGTGACAGAGAATAATTTCTAAAGTTCATGAAGAGCTTTGTAGTCCTGCACTTGATTATATTGGACTTAATCAAGCACTAGCTGTAATCGGAGTGCTACCAGTTATGTGCTCATGCTGTACGAATCTGTGCCTGTGTACATGAAGATGAAGGGAATGAAGGCCTGTTACCCAAACTTTATCCACATAGCTAAAATTCCACATGATGATTGTGTATATTCACACTGTTTCTCATGAATGTCAAAGAATGAAAAAACAACAAAAAAGAGATATTGACAATGTTTCCCCAATCACCTCTGTATCTGTATTTTTCAGCAACTCCTTTATATTTTCTTGCAGAAAAAAAAAAAACATTTCTGCACATTAAATTGCATGCATCATTTCACTGTCAGTATAGTCATCGTTTATCAATTGTCAACATTTTCAGATTCAAAATATCTGAAGTGACATGTTTGATATTTGATTTCCATTTAATCTAAAACATTAAGGGTCAATGGTAGCCTAGCATAAAAACCTGCATCATTGTGTGATTTCTGTTTTCATGTGAAGACACAATCTCTCTGGCAAACATGGAATGCTATCACTCCTTCTATCTGTCCAGCTGCAATTGTGAATAGGACCAAATTTGACCCCAAGCACTGTTGCAAGTTACAGGATGAGAGTGGAAGACCAAAGGAGAAAATAGAGTTTACTCCATTTCCCATATCTGTTTATCTGAAAATAAAACTTCAAAACATATTTAATTAGGTCTTAATAGGAACATGGGATATAAGTAATATATGTCCCCAATGTGCTTTTTTTTCATTTGGTTGAAAGTACCAAAAGGGTAAGCACAGTACTCTGTTCTTTGTTTTGTTCATAATTTTTCCTGGTGGGGATGGTGTGCAGTCAAAACATTAGACTCGCATCTTTTCGAAACAGGCTTCCATTCACCTGTGGGCCAACTCTCACAGCATAAAGACACACAGGCACTTGCCAAACATGACTGGAAACTTGTCCTGCCATAATAATAATAGCAGCACAGTGGTGTAGTGGTTAGCACTGTCACCTCACAGCAAGAAGGTTCTGGGTTCGAGCCCAGTGGCCGAAGGGGGCCTTTCTGTGTGGAGTTTGCATGTTCTCCCCGTATCTGCATGGGTTTCCTCTGGGTGCTTCAGTTACCCCCACAGTTCAAAGGCATGCAGCTAAGCTAATTGGTGGCTCTAAATTGACCAAAAGTGTGAATGTGAGTGTGACCGGTTGTTTGTCTCTTTGTATCAGCCCTGCAATGATCTGGCAACTTGTCCAGGGTGTACCCCACCTCTCGGCCATAATCAGCGACCCTGTTGAACAGGATAAAGCGGCTAGAGATGATGATGATGATAATAATAATAATAATAAACTCTAATGTGACATTTTCAGATATTTGTGATGTGGATTTGTGAAAAGTTAAGTGACCTGCAGGTTAAACATCAACTTGGTAATTCAAACCAAAAGTGACTTTGTAAACAAGACTCTCTTTCTGGCAGATTGCATCCTAGTAGCAGACAATGATCATGGTTTTGTGGTCCATCCATCCATCCATTATCTGTAGCCACTTATCCTGTGTAGGGTCGCAGGCAAGCTGGAGCCTCTCCCAGCTAACGATGGGCAAGAGGAAGGGTACACCCTGGATAAGTCACCAGGTCATCGCAGGGCTGGCACATAGAGACAAACAACCATTCACACCCACAGTCAATTTAGAGCAACCAATTAGCCTAACCTGCATGTCTTTGGACTGTGGGGTAAACCAGAGTACCCAGAGGAAACCCACACAGACACGGGGAGAACATGCAAACTCCACACAGAAAGGCCTTCATCAGCCACTGGGTTCAAACCCAGGACCTTCTTGCTGTGAGGCGGCAGTGCTAAACACTACAGCACTGTGCCACCCCTGGTTTTGTGGTCCATCAGTTATTATTTTGCAAGGTGAACACATTCGCTTATTAGGAACAGATTCAAAAGCTATTGTGTATGTGATTTTTAGAACTGGAGGACGAAGTATAAGATAATATGAGGGAGGCATGCTGCATGGTTACCTGCTAGAGTGGCATCAGTGCTGTTGGGTAGCTTTTCTTCCAGTGCCCTTTCTTATGTACTGCAATAATAAATATGGCAATGCAATTTATTTCTCATTATATTTATATGATAAATATATGATATGATAAATATGTATAAAACCTGGTCACAGTCCTTGACCAGCTCAACCAGTTGTTTAGTTTGTTTGGGGGATTTTTACGAAGACAAGCAAAAAAACAACTTTGACGGAACACTTTATTCGGTCTTTGTCTTACTTATTAATATACGTTTCAGCTGAAATCGACTGGTGGAAATAAGTATGATTTTGGATCTTTTAAATTTACCTCATCACTCAAATAATTTCATAGGATATATGCATATGAAGTGTGTTAGAGCACAGC
Organism: Netuma bilineata; assembly: GCA_027576575.1. NCBI lineage: Eukaryota > Metazoa > Chordata > Actinopteri > Siluriformes > Ariidae > Netuma > Netuma bilineata. Next base: position 66,082,559 of record JAODOK010000025.1, on the reverse strand, counting down.
AATATTGGACAGGACCCAGTTGCTGAATTTGTCAAAGATTAAATCAGATTTCCATGTAGGAAATTAAACCGAAGGTTATAAAAACCAGTCCACTAACCTGCATGGGAATAGGTACTTTTATTGATGACAGGCAATTAAGAGTACACTTAGAATATATGGAAATACACATGTGGTGTGTGGTTTGATAACTGTATTTTCTTCAGTTGCTCAGATTATGGTTGATTATGGTTGACAGAACCCGATTGCTGAGCCAACATTACATTCTAATATGATCTTCTCCTTATAGTATTTCATATTTTTGTAGGGAAATGGAGGGGATAATGTTAACCACAGTACACAAATAATGACCTGTACAAGGGTGAAGGCAAGTACACTGAGTCTCTGCTGTTGAGGCCCAAACCATTTCATGACATCACTACCAGGAAGTGTTGCCCTGAAGGCCATTAACACCACTACTGTTTTCCCCAGAACGCAGGAGATGCAGAGGACAAATATGATCCCAAATGCTGTGTGGCGCAACATACAGGACCATGCAGAAGGTTGACCAATGAATGCTAGTGAACAGAGGAAACAGAGAGTCAGAGAGAAGAGCAGCAAGAAGCTCAGTTCAGAATTATTTGCTCGAACGATTGGTGTGTCCTTGTGTTTAAAGAAAATTACAGCAATGCAGATGGTGAAAGACACTCCTAACAAAGAAAAGGATACAAGAATGATCCCCATTATTTCCTCAAATGACAGGAATTCCACCAGCTTTATGACACAAGTATCTTGTCTGTCATTAGACCACAGTTCAGGTGGGCACATGGTACAAGTTAGAGCATCTATAAAAAGAGAAAATGAATAATGGTTTACATGTTTGCAATTCTGATGGGTTCATTAACCTAATGAAACTTTCTTTTTAAAACTTGTGTGCATCGGTGAAGCTAACCACGATTCATTATACCTGTTAAATTACTGATTTCTCCCTCTGCACATGGTATACAGTCAAAACAGCAGATTGGCCTTCCTTTCTGCACAGCTTTTCTTGTTCCCACAGGACAACTTGGACTACACACGGAGACTGGCACCTGAAAACCATTTTTATTGCATCTATAATATTCTAAAACTTATATTGTACAAATTATCTGTGCATATAGATATTGCAATTTACCTGTGCTTTGTTGTGGGCCCAGGTTATGCTGATGTTGTTAAATGACAGCTGAAGTTCTGTTTGCAAAGAGCCATCATAGAAACCCACTTTAACAACCACTATTTTACCATCTTTCCCTTCTTGCCAATTCAGCAGTTCATACCTTGCTGCTGGGTCTCCATTTTCATCAAAGAATACATCCTCTCCAGCTGTAGTTGTGAAATGGAGTTCCTTCAACTCACTGAATACCTAAATAAAACATTGCAAAATCTCCCATCATAGATATAAGTACATCATTTTCACAATACTATCTTGTTGTTATACTTACCTGCCATGGTTTGCTATCTGTTATGTTTGCACATGAAATGTGACTGTCTTGTCTACTGTCTTTCTTTGAACAGTTAAATATATTATGCAGGGCATAAGCCACAGCATAAACAGCCTTGTAAACATTATTTGCGACTCGTAATTCTGAAACATCTGTATAAAAGTTTTGAACTTCACTGAGACTTTTATCACCTTTGCACATTTGTTTCATCTCAGCATTTTCTTGTGTCGGAAGCTTACATTCAAATATTGTCTCCCACAACTCTTTGTAAATTGCTGCATCAGAACCAGGATTAATATTTGTCAGAAATTCCCATAGGCCCTTAATTTGAGCTTTTGGGATAGCAAAACCTGTGGACCCTGTCAGAAGATGTTGCCATTGAGAATTAGCTCGGTTTATATCAGAAATCCAGGACTCACTTCCAATCCACTGAAACCCACTCAAGTTCTGTAAGGCCATTTCCTTTAGAAGAAACCCAAAGTCAGTGTATGCAACAAAAGCTACAATAACTTTGGAGGTTGAAGCCTTGATAATCTCAACTACTTTCAGAATTTTTTCTCTGGGGTCTGTCCGAAAGAATGGTATGCTATATTCAACACAGATTCCCACTTCTTTGGCTGCAATGATGAATTCATTTATGCCATTGTTCCCATAGTCATTATCACTGCATACGGCCCCTACCCATGTCCAGCCGAAACGTCTGACCAATGTAGCCAAAGCTCTGCTCTGGTAGTAATCACTGGGAACAGTTCTGAAGAAAGATGGGTATTTCTTTTTGTCACTTAGGCAGGAACATGTTGCAAAGTGACTGACCTGTAATACACAGATTTTAATAGCATGATTTATTTTATGCTTAACATTTATTATTAGGTGTCTTCTTAATTTACAATCAAAGCATGAGATTTATATTTTCATTTATTTATTTATTTATTTATTTTCTCACAGAAAAATGTAATCTTACCACAGGTATGTGCAAAGGTCCCACAGTAGCAGCCAGGGCAATCGAGGGACTGGAGGATGTTTCACCTATGATTGCTTGAACTGTATCAGGTTTGGAGCATGTCATTACAGATGTATTTTTTCCATTGCCATTAATTAAGGACAAGGCGGATCTTGTAGTTATTTCTACTGAACCACAACTGTCATAGATTCTATAACCCACTTTAACCCCAGGAAGAACATCAGTTCTGTTGTTGATTTCCTCGATGGCAAATAACATTGTTTGTGCATTTTGAAAATCACGGAGACTTAAACTGTAGGACCAAGAAGACAAAACTACAAATCTTTTGAATGAACTCCATACGCACTAATACAGTAACAAGTTTATATATGGTATATTGTCATATAAATAATTTAAAATATATTTCTGTTCTGATTAACATGAATTGCTCTTCAGCCAATATTGTCATTCAACTTAACAAAATGCAACAAATTCAAATTCCCCTAATGTGCCCTAATGTACCTTCTGCATTTTGCTTGCCCAGGCTCAGACATAAAGTCATCTGTGGTTTGGTCCCATTTGGAATGGAAGGAAAAGATACCACCAATCATAACATCACCATCTTGGCTGAGTTGAGGAGGATTGTGCAGGCCTAGTAAGCTGCATGGAGGATCAGCTGCTCTCACCTGAGTGAATAAAAGCCATGTATGCAGGAATCTCATTATCATGCCACACTAAATACAATGACCACTGTTTAGGCTTTTATAGAGTTCTCTGACTCCCATGTTGACCAGAACCTTGGGAGTGGGTGTAAGAAGTGCATTATCACAGTGCTTTGCACTGCTTATTAGGAGCCACATATTTTTATTTCATTACACTGCTGTGTAAATATATGTACAAATCTCTATTCTGATAATAAATCTCTTTTTATCATGCCTTGTACTATATACATGTTATTATCAGTTTGATCAATTTAATGCTGTCTGTATCCTACAGATACAGTATGTATACTTGTGCATTAACTATCTACCTGTATATAAATAGAGGTTTAGGGAGCATAGGCATCCTAGCTCAATCAACTCCTCTGAGGTGATCAGGTCATATATATATATATATATATATATTTCAAAATGAAATATTTCATATAGCCGATGTTCATTATGTGTAAAGTGAATATTTCAAGCCTTTGTTTGTTTTAATTTTGATGATTATGTCTTATAGCTCATCAGAAATCCAGTATCTCAAATTATTAGAATATTTTCTAAGATCAATCAAGAAATTATTTACAATCCAGAAATGTCCAACTTTTGAAAAGTATGTTTATTTACACACTCCATACTTGGTTGGAGATCCTTTACCATGAATTACTTTCTGAAGGCGGTGTGGCATGGAGGTGATCACCTTGAAGCCCAGGTTGCTTTGATAATGTACTTCAGCTCGTCTGTATTTTTGGGTTGGGTGTTCCTTATCTTCCTCTAGATAATCGTCCACAGATTTTCTTTGGGGTTCAGGTCAGATGAGTTGGCTGGCCAATCAAGTACAGGAATATCATGGTCACTAAACTATTTAGTAGTAGTCAGTGAGATGATAAGGGTGCTAAGGGAGGAGTTGGGATTATAGCAAAGGAGGAATGGACAGAATGTTATTGAAGTAGTCAGGACAGATGATAGAATTATGAAAATAGTCCTTCTATGTGGGAAGAAGATCCTCCACTTTTTCTCAGTGTATGCCCCTCAACAGGGCAGACCTGATGAGGGGAAAGAGGAATATAGAGAAAAACTTCTTGGAAGGATAACAGAGATCCTGGCAAATGATTTAGTTATTGTAGCCGGGGATCTCAATTGTCATATTGGAAGAGAGAGGGGTGGCTACGAGGAAGTTATAGGCAATTTTGGATTTGGCGAACAAAACCAAGAAGGGGACGACACAGGTATGTTGGAATTCTGCCAATAACTAAACCTTCAAATAGTATATACATGGTTCAAGAAGAAAGAGGAGCACCTACTAAAATACAAAAGTGGTGAAAACTGTACTCAAATAGATTTTATTTTACTGAGGAGAGATAGTGAAATCAGAGCAAAGGACTGCAAAGTAATACCTGGGGAAGATTGTGTAACACAACATAGAATTCTTTGTGCAGATTTTGTGTTAAAATATTGTGTAACACAATATAGAATTCTTTGTGCAGATGTTGTGTTCAAAGTTAACACAGGCCAAAGGCAGAGAGAAGAGAGAGGAAAATAAAAAGCTCGAACTTAAAGAATCCAGAAGTGAAACAAAAGTACTAGAGAAAACTAGAGGAACTATTTCTTAACCAAGAATAAATAAGGTGGGAAACTTTTTGTGACACCTGCATAGAAGCAGCCAGACAAGTTTGCGGAGAGACATCAGGAAGGAGACAGAAAGAAAGAGAAACATGGTGGTGGTGGTGGTGTGAAGAGGTTCAAGAGGCAATAGTTGAAAAGAAATGAGCTTTTAGAAGATGGAAGAGACAAAGTGCAGAAGAGGCTGTATAAGGAGAAAAAGAGAATTGTTAAATGAGAAATTAGAAGAGCAAAGATCAAGGCATGGCAAGAATGGTCAGAGGACATAGAATCTGCAGAAGGAAGGATGAAAATGTTCAAAGTAGCAAAACAGATGAAAAGGGATATTTATCGTTAGACAGTTAAAGGAAAAGTATCAAGAAAGAAAAAAGTAAACTTTATCACATCTTCGTGGACCTTGAAAAGGCCTTTGACCAGGTGCCTAGGGATGTAATTGCCTGGGGTTTAAGAAGGCAACTTGTACTTGAGCATATGATACAGGCAATAATGGCACGCTATACAAACTCTAGGTCAAAGGTCAAGTCTAAGGCTGGAATCCCTGAGGAGTTTGATATCAGAGTGGGAGTCCACCAAGGCTCCCCTCTCTCTCCACTTCTCTTCATAATCATCATGGAGGAAGTAACAAAGGAAGGACACAGTGATGAATTCTGAGAACTCTTGTATGCCAACGATGTGGTGTTAACAGCAGAGACAGAAGAAGAAGTAATAAGAATGTTTAATGACTGGAGAAGAAAGATGGAAAGGTGAGGTATGAAGGTAAACTTAGAAAAGACAAAGATGATGATATCGGGAAAGGAGGAGGTTGAGATCAGGGATTGTGGTAGATATCCATGCAGTGTTTGTGGAATGGGAGTAGGTGCCAACTCTATACTATGTACCAAATGCAGGAAGTGGTGCTACATGAGATGTTCTGGACTAAGGAGAGTAAATCAAGCAGGCAAAAACTTTGTCTGCTCTGCCTGTACAAGAAGAGGAGAAAGAAGAGAACAAGGTGCTGAGATAAGGAGACGTGACAGAATAAGGGTTGACGATGGTACTATCGAAGAAGTTGAAAGCTTCTGTTACCTAGGCGACACTACTGACTGCGCTCAAGGTGCAGAGAGAACAGTTTGAACCAGAATATCAGCTGCTTGGTACAAACATACTGTGCATGCATTAGGCCCGTACTATATACGGAGCAGAAACATGGCAGATGACTAGGAACCTTGAAAACATGGTGAAGAGATGTGATACACATTAGGAAGAGGGAATATCAAGTGATGAAGTGATAGAGAGATAAGTGAAAAGCATACGGAATTTAATGAGAAGACAACGTTTGAGATGATTTGGGTATATCAAAAGAAAAGAAGAGAGTAGTGTGGTATGGAGAGCAGCAGAAGCTGTAATTGATGGAAGATGCCCCCGAGGAAGGATTCTGAAAACATGGAAGAAGTGTATCAAGGATGGAACTTAACCTCGAAGAAGGGATGGTCTATCACAGACTGAAATGGAGAACGCTCATAGCTCATCCAACCCCATGAAATATGGGAACAAATGGACGTTAAACGAAGAAGAAGGAGAAGAAAATACACTTATGTTAACTGTATATTTGCAAACCTGTTAATTTATGCTAATTTGTTAATTTTATCTTCAATTTGTAGTTTATTTCTTTTAGATAGATTGATAGATAGATAGATAGATAGATAGATAGGGCGTAGTGGTTAGCACTGTCGCCTCACAGCAAGAACATCCTGGGTTCAAGCCCAGCGGCCGGCGAGGGCCTTTCTGTGTAGAGTTTGCATGTTCTCCCTGTGTCTGCGTGGGTTTCCTCCAGTTTCCTCCACAGTCCAATGACATGCAGGGTAGGCTAATTGGTGGCTCTAAATTGACCGTAGGTGTGAATGGTTGTCTGTGTCTATGTGTCAGCCCTGTGATGACCT
>JAODOK010000025.1:66027910-66038265 GCA_027576575.1 Netuma bilineata | reverse complement strand
ACATAGACACAGACAACCATTCACACTCACATTCACACCTACGGTCAATTTAGAGTCACCAGTTAACCTAACCTGCACGTCTTTGGACTGTGGAGGAAACCGGAGCACCCGGAGGAAACCCACACGGACACGGGGAGAACATGCAAACTCAGCACAGAAAGGCCCTTGCCGGCCACGGGGCTTGAACCTGGACCTTCTTGCTGTGAGGCAACAGCGCTAACTACTACACCACCGTGCCGCCCATGGGCAGGTGTACATTGTGAAAAGCAGAGACTAGCAGCTGGGGCAACCCCTTCCCATCTCCTAGTTACTGGTCCACCCTGGGATCCTCTACCATCACACAGAACAGTGTGGCCAGCCTGCAGACCTGCTAGTAGTTCTCCACTCTAAGGTGAGCCTGATGATGCACTAGACCCCTCCCACCTTTTGGATGGCCATCTCATGAGCAAAAATACCATGGAGAATATCTGTTACAGTTTCCTCTGGCCAGGGATCAATGCGGAGGTAAGGAACTTCTGCTAATGCTGCCCCCCCATGTCAGTGCACTGCCCCAATTAAACCTGTCCCTGCCTCACTCATGCCTCTGCTTATTATTGGCGTCCCCTTCGAGAGAGTGGGCATGAATCTGGTGGGTCCTCTTCCCAAGTCTGCCCAGGGCCACAAGCACATACTTGTCATCGTGAACTATGCCACTCAATACCCCGAGGCAATTCCCAATTTGGAAGGCTACAGCCAGAAACATCTTCAAGGAACTGGTTCTGCTGTTCTCCCATGTGGGGCTCACAAAAGACCTCCTTATAGACCAAGGTATGCCCTGTGTATCCGAGTTAATAATGGATGTGTGACGGGTTTTGGAAGTCAAACAGATCCACACCTCAGTCTACCACCTCCAGACTGACAGACTGGTTGAGAGGTTCAACCAGACCCTGAAGCAGATGCTACAGCAGGTAGTGGATGAGGATGGGAGTTACTGGGACCTCCAGGAACTGGATGCTCACCTGGACAGCAAGTACAGTCAAATAAAGGGGTTGCAGCCTACAGCTTTATAGTTATTGTTTTCGATGATTGTTATGTCTGAATGTGAAATAAATAAATAAATAAATAAATAAACATCATATGCTCCTATTGGACACAGCCAAATGGTCTTTAAAAGTATTCCAGGATTTGTGTAGATACTGATAATTTGCCACCACTTATCTTTGGCCTCAGGGATTGGGTGTTTACCTTTTATCAGATTTGACAACCCAGCACATCTCCTATTTCCCCATTTTGTTTGAATTATATGTTTGTGAAGAGTATAACCTCAAGCAGTTGTTCATGGAATCTACTATTAAAATGTCCAAAATTGAAGTCACTTTCAAGGAAGAAATCTCTTGTGCTTTTTGCATGATGGGTGACTATGTTTTATATGATTCATTCAAGAAAAATAAGAATAATTCTTTTTCTGATTGAAGTTTTTTTTATTTTTTTAATTATTTAATTTTTCTTTTTGGCAGATCTGGGTCTCCAGAGACTACGAAGAGCTTGGAAGAAAAACCATGCTCTAATATATCTTATACAACATAAAACAAATAATGATTCATCAATCTTTTTAGAAAGCATATTATTATCCAGACAAGTGAATAATGTATAATTATTCAACAATTAATATTTTGTAGCTATTTATTTTGTGGTGCTCGGCCCATCACGGCCTTTTTGGTATTCCGCTCAGGGTGTAGAAGTATAATATAGCACTTTGGAGCAAATATGGCTACCAGCAACCCAAAACTAGATGCCAAGATAGCAAAGATCTCTATAGCCACAGAATACTTCCCAGGAGAGCTGACGTATGCAGGCACAAAAGTAATCCACACAGCACAGAATATCAGCATGCTAAACGTGATAAATTTGGCCTCGTTAAAGTTATCTGGTAGGTTCCTTGCTAAGAAGGCCAGAAGAAAGCTTACAGCAGCCAGCAGGCCAATGTAACCTAATAGCGATGCAAACCCAACCACAGAACCCATGGCACATTCATAGACTATTTTTGAGCTGATGTAGCGAGTGTTTTTATGGGGTGTGGGAGATGCTGTAACCAGCCAGACTGTACATATAATGACTTGGAGGACTGTGAGGACCAGCACTGTACCTCGCTGTTGGACCACCCCAAACCATTTCAACGCATTATGGCCTTCTGGCCGAGTGGACTTAAACACAGCCACAACCACCATGGTTTTGACCAGAATGCTGGAGATACTCAATGCAAAGCTGATACCAAATGCCACATGCCTCAGTTGGCATGTCCACACCTGAGGTTGCCCAATGAAAAGCAGCACACACAAGAAGCACAGTTTGAGTGACAGGAGTAGAAGGAAACTCAGCTCAGAGTTGTTGGCCCTGACCACAGGGGTGTGGCGGTGATGCACAAACACAGTCAGAACCCCAGTGCAGAAGCAGGTGCCGAACAGGGAAGCTGTTGTTAAGGAGATGCCTAGTGGCTCTTCGTAGGACAGGAACTCCACCTGCTTTGGGACACAATGGTCCTTCTCTGGACTGGACCAGAACTCATCAGGGCATACAATGCATTCATTAGAATCTGAATGAGAAAGGTAGAAGGGAAAACATACAGTGAGAAAGGGACATGAGTGATTATCCAAAAATGAAGAGCATACATTTTAATCATATGCACATTCATTTTAAAATATAACGGTCATGTTCACCTGTTGTGTTGCTGATTTCTCCATCAGCACAAGGCAGACAGTCAAAGCAACAGATGGGCATGCCTTTCTTTCTGGCTTTTCTCGTGCCTAGGGGACAGCTTTCACTGCACACCGACCTGGGTGGCTAAGGAATGGAGAGTCCACATTCATGAGTTCAGCAATACGTTACTTCTGCAGTATGTTTATTGCACATTTGCTCTTAGTGATATTGAACTGCACAACATGACACTGAGTTTAAAATAAAATCACTGATGTGAAAGAATAAATAAAAATGAAAAAGAAAAATGATTAGTGTTTCAAATGTGAATTAACATATAAGCATCATATTATATGCATTCTATAATTTTTGTGTATGTGATTTACTTTCTTTCTCTCAAAGTTCCAGTACAGAGCATCCTCATTCAGGAAAAGGATATTGTCTGTTTGTGCAGTTTCATCCACCACACCAACTGTAACGAGCTTGATCGAGCCATCCACATTTGGTTGCCAGTTCATAATATCATAGATAGCCAAAGGATTGCCATTCTCATCAAAAGATACACGGTCCCCAAAGCCAGTGGTGAAATTTACTCTCTGTAGGTAATGGACAACCTGTACCAATGGTTAGAAGAGACATGACAGCCAAATAGGACTGGTGTTAATCAGGCATTTGATAACCAAGAACACTTTACCAAAAAAAAAAAAACTCTTCCGTTTTTGACAGTGCTTCTCACACAGTGGTTTAGAAATATAATAATAATAATAATAATAATAATAATAATAATGATGATGATGATGATGATGATGATGAATTTTCCTTTCGTTGAATATTCAGTATTACACATTAGTTTTAAACCTAAAAAATTTTTAGTGTTGATTCAGTATGAAACTTTAAATAATTAAACAGCTTTCAAATACAAGATAAATAAAGAATTGCTCTTTTAAGAATTCCTAATTGTGCATTGCAAAAGCATACATATAAAGGTACATGTGCCTTTAGTTCATCTCACTGCAAACTATGTGCAATTTGTGCAATACTACAGTATGAATCGGTGTATTCATCATTTTCACCTGCCAAGGCTGCAGGGTGGATAATCTGGCACAGCTGTGACCACTAAAGGGCCCGTTGCCCTCCTGACACTGTGTCAGGTCATGCAGGGCATGAGCTAGTGCATAAACCGCTTTATATACATTATAGGGAGCTCTTAGTTCAGATATGTCACTGTATGCTGTATTTGTGCTGCTCAGATCTTCATGCCCTGTGCACAATAATATGTCATCTTCCCCAGCAGTCTGCATGTCATCTGAATCAAACCTGCATCTGAACATCTCCTCCCAGAACGTCCGGACCATGTTGTTTGCGGGATGCATATCAGGGCGCAGACGTAGCAAGAAGTTCTGAAGCCCTGCAATCTCTCCACGACGGATGGCAATGCCAAGAGTTCCTCCAAGAAATGGTAGCAGGCGTGATGTGTGGAAGACAGGTGAAGTAGCCCAGGCTTCACTAGCAATCCATTGCTTTCCAGTTACATTTCTCACAGAAACTTCATCCATTAGTGGCAACAAGTAGGCCTCAGTAGAAAACACTACCACCACCTTGGCTGTGGAGGTTTTGATCACTCTAACAATGCGCTCCACATCTCTGCGGTTGTTGTCCCTTGGCAGCATCTCAGAGTAAGCCACACATCCACCCAACTGTTCCTGAACATCCTCGTGGAAGGAGAGGGCAGCATAGATACCATAGTCATCATTGCTGTACACTAGGCCCACCCAGGTCCAACCAAAGCGTTTCAGGATTTGGACAATGGCACGCACCTGGAAGGCATCACTGGGGATTGTCCTGAAAAATGAGGGGAACTGATTCCGGTCACTGAGACAAGAGCAAGTGGCAAAGTAGCTCACCTGATGAAAAGTGAGACAGAAAAGCAGAGAGAGAGAGAGAGAGAGAGAGAGAATGTGCAAAAAAGGGCAGACATAAAATTACAGAACATGTGAGATATGCCATTCAGAAAGGAAAAGGACTTTGCTAAAAGTTAGAATGAATCTCCAGTCATATAATTAGTACAAAGGTACAAACATTATGGATGCTACAGATTTATAGACATAAACTCATGCCACATTTTCCCTCAATTCTTAGAAGCCTGTACCATGGGCACTCGAAACAACCCCAGCACACTAGAGATAGCTATAGAGTGAGTGGAACCCGGGTCCCCCACTATCCCAATCACCGGGGGAGAACTGGTGCAGTTCAGACCAGAGGCAATTTCATCAGTTCCACTGATCAGGGCTGTTGCTGCCCGAAATGCCACAGCAAGCTTCACACAGTTATCATACAGATGATAGCCCAGCATGATGTTAGGAAGCAGGTTGGCATTTCTGTTGATTTCATCAATAGCAAAAGCCATAGTCATTGCCTGCTGGAAGCTTGCCATGTCAAACCTGTTGCAATATCACAGACAAAGAGACAGATCATGTGAATGAAGAAGTAATAATGAGTGTGTTGAATCAATTTTGCAATTCCTGCTGTGCTATTATTTCATGTACAAGCAAAATATGCTTTATAAAAATATACACATTAAGTTTATGAAAGTGCACAACAGTTTCTTTTGGCAATAGATCAGTAATTTCAAATATTTTATCTGTTTAATGAATACATTCCCTCCATTCATCCATCCATTATCCATACCACGTATCTGTCACGGTCACAGAGGAAGCTGGAGCCGATCCAAGCTGTTCCCCATTTGCACTTTTTCTCATTATCCTGTGCTGAACCCACTTACTGTTGACAATAGGGTTGTTCCGGCTCACTTGTGAAGCTCAACTCTGGAAATACAGTTAGAAAGTGGACCTCAAACAGGCCTCCCAGAATAAGGTCTCCATCCTGGTGCATCCCATTTAGGCCAAAGTGACCCTGAAGCTGACAGTATCCTGAGTCGAGGTCCAAGCCTGTGGCTGATGATATGGAGGAGTAGAGGGCCAATAATAAACTCCAGATCATACACACATACAGATATGAAATAGGCCACATCTTTCTCTCTGTCTGTTTCTCTGCCCTTCTCTTGCTGTGGTAAATATGTGGTGGAGATTTATATAGCTGGTGAGGTCATGTGGGTGTCTGTGGACATAATGGCATCATGTGTACATCATGGCATCTTTTTTTTTAATGGTGATATGGTTGATATGATTATAAGTAATTGATGTAATGGTTGATTTCTTATTATTTTAATGGTATTTATTTTTCCTACTATATGAAGACACATATAATGTCTGTTAGTGACTTTTTAAAAGCTGCATACATATTTATTCAACATTGGTTGCTCTTGCTCATTTGTCCATTCGCGACAGTTTATTTTGGCATTTATTTTTGGCAATGTATTTTAACCCTTTGATGCCCAACATGGGTCACATATGACCTGTATTTATTTCCTGCATGGCTGAATGTTTCTTTGCTATATCTTTGAAATAAAATTATAATGTAATATTTAAGGTATTCATTAAATGTTTTGTTTTTGATTACTAATCAGTATTTTTATTTTTCCTTTCTTACTTTATGCATAAATAAGGTTTTGCATTTCTACATCAATTTTACACACATGGGTCAAAAATGACCCATGTTTATTCACTATAGAATTTGAGAGATACTTTTCATGTTTGTAAATGTTTGTTTGTTTGCAATTGGGAACATAATTACTGTGTACAATTATTAACCTGCCACACATTTTACAACTCAGCATAGCTGCCCTTGCAAATCTGATGCATTCAACTCATACTTCACAACTGTTTTACCATAGAAAATATGTTATATGTTGGGAACAATAACTGTACACACTACTTGGACATTAGGTTAATGTTACATTGACCTTGACATCCATTACTAGTGAAAAAGAAAATTATGTCAAATACTATTAGCGATTTAGCTCTTGACATAATCTATTCTAGCGAGCTGACTGGAACAACAGCAGGCCGGCAGCCACCTTTGCCCTTTCTACAGGCACTTTTTGCTGTGTCACTGTGTCACATCCTGCCACAAGAGGGCACTACACTAATGTTAGCTGGTCAACAAAACAAAACTAAAAGTAGAATAGTCCATACTTGATCAAGTGAATGGGATGCATTTGAACATATTCTTTTGATTTTCTTGATTCAGAGTGTTAGCATGCTTGGTCCCAGTCATTCCAGATTTACAGCTAAAATGGGAGCAGATATGGTGGTTGAAGAACAGAACAGAGAACATGAGGATGAGGCAATTCCCAGTCCTGATTCTGAGTCTGAAATCTCTGATGCTGATGACCCAGACTATGTGCCACAGGGTTAAGCTGGAGTTCACCACCACAGTTCACTACAGTTCACTACCGTGACACAGTAGATACACCACAGTTCAATATCATTGTTTTCAATGTTATCAGTGTTATCAGTGATGTGTATGATAAATAAACACATTTCAAGTATTAAATGAGTTATTGTTTGGTCCAAATCAATGATACAATAATTATTTTAGCAAAATTATTATCGTATCTTTTTTAATCAAACATTTTGACCCATGCATGTAAACCTAATGTCATAATACAAAAACGATTTTTGTTCAGAAATCAAAAACAAGATATTTACTTGTATATCTTGGATTATTAAATGATGAAATTGGTTGATTTCAAAAGATATAGGAAAATAAATAAATAAATAAGAAGAACACTCCATCATGGGAAAGTTTATCCATGTAATGGATTTGTCTTCCAATGCAGGATTATTATTATTATTATTATTTATTTATTTTATTTTTTTTTAAGATAATAGCTGACTAGAGCCCAAAACGCCATAGAAATTTTGGGTCTGCTGCATGATTTATTAGCTCACTGGAACAGCACACCATTGGGGCAAGTGCTTAGTAGCAGCACCCATACCTCGTGAAAGCTTAGTCATTTGCTGAGGAACTAAATTCCTGGTTCCAGACCTCCAGGAAGGAGGAGCCCCATCATTTTTTGAGGGGGGAGGGGACTGAGACCAAGGACACTGATGCAGTGGGAGAGGAGGAGAGCATCGCCCCAGAGTTCCCTCCAGATGCCATTGCAGCAGCAAAGGAGGAAGCTGTCAGACAGGAGCTCCCTCCAGAGGCCATCACAACAGCGGGGGAGGAGGCTGTCACCCCAGAGCTCTCTCCAGAGAACTATGTAGCTGCAAAAGAGAAGGCCATCACCCCAGAGCTCCCTCCAGAAGCTGACACAGTGGCAGACAAGGAGGCCATCACCCTGTAGCTCCTTCCTGAAGCCGATGCAGAGGGAGAGGAAGAGGCCTTCGCTCTGGAGCTCCCTCCAAAGGCCAAAGCAGAGGCAGAGGAGGGCATTGTTGCCCAAGAGCTCCCTCTAGAGGCCAAAGCAGCTGCAGCATCAGAGGCTGTCGCGTCAGAGGCCGTCGCACCAAAACTCCTTCAAGAGGCTGACACAATGGGAGAGGAGGAGGGTATCACCCCAGAGCTCCTTCCAGAGGCTGATGCAGAGGATGAGGCCTTCACCCTGGAGCTCCCTCCAGAAGTGGACACAGCAGCAGAGGAGGGGGCTGTCTCCACAGAACACCCTCCAGAAGCTGACATAGAGGATGAGGCCATTGCCCTGGTGCTTCCTCCAGAAGCCAATACAGCAGCAGTGGAGTAAGCTGTTGCCCCAGAGCTCCCTCCATAGGCTGACGCAGGGAAAGAGGAGGAGGCTGTCACCCTGGATCTCCCTCTAGAGGCCAACGCAGCAGCAGAGGAGGAGGCTGTTGGGCTGGATATCCCTCCAGAGGCTGATGCAGTGGCAGAGGAAGAGGCCATTGAACCAGAGCTCTCAACATAGGCTGATGCAGCAGCAGAGGAGGAAGTCATCACTCTGTAGCTCCCTCCAGAGGCTGAGGCAGAGTCAGAGGATGATGTCACCCCAGATCTCCCTCTCAAGGGCAAGACAGCTGCAGAGGAGGAGGCCATTGCCACAGAGCTCCCTCCAGATGCCGATGCAGAGGCAGAGAAGAAGCCCTTCACTTGGGATCTCCCTCCAGAGACCAATGAGGCCATCACCCCAGAGCTCCCTCGAGAGGCCAACATAGCGAAAGAGGAGGAGGCCATCACCCCACATCTCCTTCCAGAGGCCAACGCAGAGGCAGAGCCTTTGCTCTGGAGCTCCCTCCACAAGTTGATGCAGATATTGATGTTGAGGCAGCTCCCTCCAGAGGCTGATGCAGAGGATGAGGCCTTCACCCCAGCGCTTCCTCCATAGGCTGATGCAGAGGTAGGGAATGAGCCCTTCGCTCTGGTGCACCCTCCAGAGTCTGTCACAGAGGAAGAGGGGGAGGCCTTCACATGAGAACTCCCTCCAGAGACCAATCCAGAGGCAGATGTGGAGGCAGACACCCCAGCACTCCCTCCAGAGGTCAATGCAGTGGCAGAGGAGCAGGCCATCACCCTGGAGCTCCCTCCAGAGGCCGACACAGTGGCAGAGGATGAGGCCGTTGCCCCAGATCTCCCTCTAGACACTGACACAGCAGTAGTGAAAGAGGCTGCCAGCCCAGAGCACCCTCCAGAGGCTGACACAGAGACAGAGGTGGAGGACCTCACCCCATAGTTCCCTCCAGAGGCTGACATAGTGGCAGAGGACAATGCTGTTGCCCCAAACCTCCCTTAAGGAGGCATTGCAGCTGTAGAGGAAGAGCCCCCATCTGTGTCCTTGCACCTATTCAAGGCCTGACCCAACCCAAGCCCCCACCTAAGCTGAGAATCTAGTGCCACATCCATGCAGAGCCAGAGCAGAGCACCAATGACATGGCATCCAGCACCAGATCCTCATCCCTGGGGCTATCCAAGAGGAGTTTTAGCTCTCAGAGGGAGCTCTTTGGGGGCTTCTATCACATGGTTCTATCACATGTGCACTGAGCAGCACACACCTCTAATGACAAGCACCTGCCCCAGATTAAAGCACAATCAGCGTGCACATAAAAGTATGCTGCTTACACCTCTAAAGTGTGAATTATTGGATTGATTTTCACCATTACTGAGCCATTGCTATTGTATTGTCTTCCTGGTTCTTGACTCTCATTCTGTGTTTTGGATTCTGTTTTTTTGTCTTTGCCTAGTATAGTCTGTTTGTGCCTCACCTCACCCTTTGCCTGTTTACCGTTGATGATTTCTACCTGCCGTATTGGATTGTTTGCCTGTAAGCTTTTAAATAATATTCTTCCGCACTTATAACTATCTCCATCAACCATATTACTGACAATCACTCTATGTGAACATATATATTTTTCTGATTTCACAGAAAAATAAAGCAAGGTCCATCACTTGACTGATAGCAAAGAAGATGACATAGGCCAAATTTACTATGTTATTTTGCAAAATAATATACATCCAAAAACACTGGAATGTTTGTGAATACCTGAGTAATCTAGTCAAGTCAATTCAAGTCAAGTCAAGACAACTTTATTGTCAAATGTGCTATACATACTCGACATACAGCACAGATGAAATTTCAGTCCTCTCTGACCCACGGTGCAAGCAGGCAATGCAATAAATAAAAATTAAAATAGAATAATTGAAAAAACAAACAATATAAACAGTATAAACTCTCTGGATAAGAACTAGACATAAACACTCAGACAAACAATATAAACAGTATAAATAAACAGTATAAACACTAGATAAGAACTAGACATAGACTAAAC
>JAODOK010000025.1:65939245-65949256 GCA_027576575.1 Netuma bilineata | reverse complement strand
GACTTGTCCAGGGTGTACCCCGCCTTTCGCCCATAGTCAGCTGGGATAGGCTCCAGTTTGCCTGCGACCCTGTAGAACAGGATAAAGCGGCTAGAGATAATGAGATGAGATGAGAAGTAAAGAAAGTGGCATACTACATAAAGGCAACTTTTTAAATAAATAAATAAATAAATAAATAAGGCTGTCAGGAGTTATTTGCAAAAACAGAAGAAAGTGTGATGTCAAAGTCCCCAGAAAATGTGTGGCTGATTTGCCAAGATAGTTGAAAAAAACTGAGCCAATTTTCTTATAAAACTTATTCATTTATTTTTACACTGTACCTGAGGCCACTGATGCATTTTTAAATGCAAATCAATCCATTATCTATTCCGCTTATCTGTCAGGGTTACAGGGGAAGCTGTCACCAATCCCAGATGACTTTGGGTGAGAGGTGGGGTAGAGGAAAGTGGGGAGACTTGGGATAAGCTTTCCTCTTTTGTAGATTGTGTGAAATTCTTATTGCATTAGAAAGAATTCACTATACCCTCTTGCCACAGCATGAGTTTCTCAGCTTGTCACATATACTGGCCTTCAGGCTTCACATTATTCTGTCATTATTTTTGACAGGAAGATATTAGACATTATGTTTGGAGACTTGTGGCATAGTGGGGAGACATGGAGCAAAAATAAAATACCCACGCCTACATATTTTATTGTTTATTTATTATCAAAAGTTGGAAGATATGAACTGTATGAACACACAATGCTGGTACAGCTATAGAAAAATGTCAGTTTACCCAAACCGGATGAGACAAAACTGTTCCATTCTCAAGAAGGAAAGAAACGAGCTTAATCCTTATGTAGGTATACACACCCATATTTTTAACAACATTTTTTAAACAATTTTATATTTCAAAACCACAAGAAAAACCTGTAACATGAACTGTCCGAACTCTCCCCATCTGGCCATTTTGAAAAAAATCCTGAAATGTTTCCCAGAATTTAAGTTGCATAAATAATACTATATGTGGTAAGTCTAGACTACATACTTTCATTCCTAACAAATCCTGAATTCAACAGCATTCATCATCCACAGAATGGAGGTGGATTGTGAAGTAGAAAACATAGGTTTTGGTTAACAAAAATATTTAACTGCACAGACCTTGCTGCAGTGTCCAGCTTTGTGGCTCCAAAGGAAGAAGGTTACTCGAAGGGGCAACATTTCACATGTGATGTAATCTAAAACCTGACTGGTTGAAATTCATTTATTAGAATAGAAAATGTCCCAAGTCTCCCTGGTCCCAAATTTCCCCACTCTCCGGTAAGTGGTTTAAATTTGCCACCAAGTGTTTAACTATGTAAAAATATTTTCATTACGGGGATGTCTATAACAAAAATGATCAACTCCCTTACATTTTGCATATTTACACAATATATAATTTAACAGTTATGTTTAAGGTACTGAACCATAATGTTCCCTTTGCTATTTGAATAAGGATCTCAAAGAGCCTTAGAAGGTACTTTACCCATTAGGTGCTTCTTGGTATTCTGCTCTGGCCTAAAAATGATTATGAAACATTTGGGAGCAAAAATACAAATAGTCAAACCAAAGCTTGAAGCCAAAATTGCAAAGATTTCAACAGCTACAGTGAATTTTCCAGGAGAGCTGACATAAGCTGGAATAAAGGTGATCCAAACTGCACAGAATATGAGCATGCTGAATGTGATAAATTTGGCTTCATTAAAGTTATCAGGCAACTTCCGTGCCAGAAAAGCCAAAATGAAGCAGAGAAGTGCCAAAAATCCTATATATCCCAGCACAGCCCAGAATCCTATAACTGAACCTAAGCCACATTCCAAGATAATCCTTTCTTTGTAATGTTTTAGATTTTTGAAGGGGAAAGGAGGTGATATTTTCAACCAAAGCACACAAATAAGTACCTGTATGAGAGTGAATACAAGAACACTGAGTCTCTGTTGTGGAGGCCCAAACCATTTCATGACATTACTACCTGGAAGTGTTGCCCGAAAAGCCATTAACACGACTAATGTTTTTCCAAGTACACAAGAGATGCAGAGGACAAACGTGATCCCAAAAGCTGTGTGGCGCAGCATACAGGACCAATCAGAAGGTTGTCCAATGAAAGTAAGTGAGCAGAGGAAACACAGAGTTAGAGAGAAGAGCAACAGAAAGCTCAGTTCAGAGTTGTTGGCCCTAACAATAGGAGAGGTCCTGTGCTTGTAAAAGACAGCAGCTACACACACAGCCATGAAAGCCCCAGCGATGGAGAATACTGTTAGGATTATGCTGAGAGTATCATCCCAGGAAAGGAACTCAACAGGTTTGGGGAGGCAGCTCTCTTGCTTGGGGTTGGGCCAAAACTCAGGGGGGCAACGGAAACAATCCAAAGAGTCTAAAAATAAATAAAATTACATGATAAAGATATGATACTGGACTTTTTAATTCATATAAGGTAAAGCATTAAACAAGACTATTACTCTCTCCAACAAATCCATTCACAAGCGTTGTATTTCTAACTGCAATTTTCCTTTTGGACCTTTAGAGATCCTTTAAAGTCTAGTTTGCCTTTTCTTAACTTCATCATATTATTTTAAATAGATTTATTTATTTATTTATTTATTTAAGTATTACCCCTGGTTTGCTCACCATAAATTCGACGTATTTAACACTTCTTTTTTGCCAGACTGTCTGGTGGGCTGACTGACTGAGTCCAGTTCTTGAAAAACACATGTACAAGGATTCAAGCTAACAGAATTCCAATCTTGCTACTCTTAGCTAGCAGGCAGTGAGCAATACCAGGAATATTAAGTGATGAACATGCCTCTGCTGACACTTTTGCTACAAATGCCATACAGCCATTGGAGGTCCTGCAAAACTAGGTTTGCCTAATTTCCTTGTTTTATTGTTTCTTTGTTTCTATCTTTGTATTGCAAAACCAATGCAAATAAAATGTCACTGATGGATTTTTGGGTTATTAAGCTGATTACACTCTGAACATTTGAGGTGTATACGGGGTTGTCCTTGGATGGACTACTGCAGTACATGGCGTAGTACAACCCTATTGTTACTATATGAAGCAGAAACGAAGACAGACTGGAGCCATAACAAAGCATATATTCAGTCATGCAATGAAATATACTCAATTGTGTGGCTTGAGATTGAGAAGACAAAAAAAAGACAGAGTCTACAACAATGTGCACAAAGATACACAACCTGTCTTGTTGCTGATCTCTCCTTCAGCACATGGTATACAATCAAAACAGCAAACAGGCCTTCGCTTCTGTACAGCTTTTCTGGTGCCTGGGGGACAGCTTGCACTGCACACAGACACTGGTACCTACCAAGACAAAAAGGCACACGTAAATCTCATATTATATTTTAAAATTAAAAGCTTCGTAAACCTCACAAAACTGCAGTCTACTGTTTTCCTTAATTGAATCAGTTGTATAAAGACTACTAACAGTTCTGTGAGAACTGGAGGTGAGGTGAGGTGAGAGAGCAATAATTGTACCTGTGTGTGTCCTCCAACCCAGCTGATATTTCTGCTCATTTTGAACTCCTGTCCTCTTGGCCTGGATGAGTCATAATGTCCCACTGTGACAAAATCCAAAGTGCCATCCTTTTTAAACTGCCAGTTTATGAGTTCATAGAGAGCTGGAGGGTCACCATTTGAATCAAATGAAACCTTAAAGCCATTATTTGTGGTAAAGTTCACTAGTTTGAGCTGATTGAGTATCTGCAGAAAGAATTTCATGAAATGTCATGGCACAGTGTGACTATGTCTAAATATAGAAAGTATGTTTTACTTGGAAACCACAGCTACTGTTGAATAAATAACTTCATATAAACTTGAATAAATACTAATATCAGTACAGATATATATTAATATATTCACATATTTATGCATCCTCACAATATGAAAGCTTTTCAATGAAGCAGTTTTATACCTGCCATGGTGAAAATTTGATATTCTTGTCACACTGTGTGTCATTGCAGATTAGTTCATGAATGGCACGTGCTATGGCATATGTTGCTTTGTACACCATGTTAGTGACACGCAACTGAGACGTGTCCAAGTATGGGTTCTGGAGTGTGTGAATGTCCTCACTGCCATCACATTCTCGCACACCTTCTATGATGTCTGTTTGCTTTTTAAGATAACAATTGAATGAGCTTTCCCAAAATTCTGTTAACAGGGGCGATTTTAGTGCTTGGGCTGGAGTGAGGTCTAAAAGGAACTCTCGAAGGCCAGGAATAACTGATTTGGGAACACCAAACCCTATTGCACCAGCACACATGTTATACCGCAGAAAGTCAGGATCAGTGATCCATGTTTCACTCCCAATCCACTGAAGTGGAGGTGGTGGCTGTCGTGCCAGTTCTTCTAAGAGAAATCTCATGTCTCCTGTGTGCATAAATGCAATTAGAACCTGGGCTGTTGATCTGCGGATCACATTTGCTACTCTCTCCAATTTACTCAGTGACTGTGTTCGGTAATAGACCTCAGAATATTCCACACATATCCCTTCCTCTTGCGCAGCCTTTAGGAATGACGCCATTCCATTATTTCCATAGTCTGTGTCACTGCGCACTGCTCCAATCCATGTCCAACCAAAATGCTTGACCATTTTTGCCAGTGCACCTGCTTGGTGGTGGTCACTAGGTATTGTCCGAAAGAAGGCAGGATACTGGCGCTTCTCACTGAGACAGGCACAGGTTGCATAGTGACTCACCTGAAATTCAGACAGTGTAAGAGAAAAGACAAGAAAATTGAAAGTGATGTAAATAACTTTATTCAACCTTTTTTTCCCATTACTAGTCATAATAGTGAGCATTTCTGTGTTATTGCCTGCATACATAACACTGCATAGACTA
This sequence comes from Netuma bilineata, assembly GCA_027576575.1. Lineage (NCBI taxonomy): Eukaryota > Metazoa > Chordata > Actinopteri > Siluriformes > Ariidae > Netuma > Netuma bilineata. The sequence goes on along the minus strand of JAODOK010000025.1, from coordinate 65,944,380 downwards.
CAACAAAAAAATAATCAGAATATAGTAAATATGAGTCATTATTTTAACCTGGGTTATTCTAAAAAGACCAAGCAATCTAGCTATACTGATTGAGGGCGTTGAAGAAGAATCTCCTATGACAGCTGTTACTGCAGCAACTGCAGATTTTGAACAGGAATTAGTGTTGTTGAAATTTGACTCAAAACCATTCGCAAGCTGAAATGCAATTTTTGTTGCCATGGGCACACTGGAACATGAATCATATATCTGGTATCCTAATGTGATCCCTGGGAGGAGATCTGTTCTGTTGTTGATCTCATGGATGGTAAACTCCATAGCACGGGCAAAGCGCAGTTCCCTGAAATCCATGCTGTTAAGACAGAGTAAGATATAAAAACAATATGATATAAAAGCAAAATTATAGCACCTGCTATTTTTACATTTTCATGATAATCACATGATTAATTAATTAATGACAGAATAATTGGATTTTCTATATATACTTCGATGAAAATCCCTTAATCTGTGTTATTCAGCTAACACACAAACCTTCCAGAGCACTGTAGCTGTGATGGCAACCTGGTGTAGGTAATTTGTTCTGATTTTGTGTGGTAATGAATAGTGAAAATCCCTCCAATGACAAAGTCTCCATTCATAAATATACCAGGTTGCTGAGGAAGAGTCCATAGCCTGCAGCTGACTGTGTTAGCTTGACATGCCTCATAGTTGAGCACAGTTATCCACAGAACTGGTACTAATAGCATCATACTGCAAAAGAACTGCATTGCTGAATTTGTGATTCTCATCACTCTTAAGGCCAGAAAGCTGCTTCACAATGCTTTATATAATCTTCTTGCTTGGATGCATTGGGAGTGTAGGGAGTGGTTATACATTTATCAATCAAAGTAATGCAGATTTTTGCATACAATTGTAGGACAATAATGGGTGTAATGATTTATATTATTTGTTAAAGAGGATTATATGTATCATGGGACATTTCAGGGCAGAGTTTGACTGTGAGGTATATAAATGTTCTTTGGCTAAAGCTATTCCCTTTAGTCCATTGGCTTTAAACTAGGGGCATCATGCTCAGTGTCTGACTGGCCCACCTCAGCATTTTTTGAGCCATTTAAACCATAAATTAAGGCTATTGTTTTAATATATAATTTTCACAAAATTTTACTAATTCAGAGCACAGCTTTTTTACACTAGTGGCAGTAAAGAAGAAATCATACACAAACTATAAGTGTCTTACATTGCTCAGGGAAATTGGACACTGAAGGATTCAGACAGGTGGGATACATTAGATGTTTTTATTTATTTTGATATTCATGTTTCAGTGCAACATCACACACTCAAAACACACACACACACACACACACACTGCTCTGCAAGTTATCTCTTTCCTCTCTCCTTTCCTGATGCCACTGAAAAAGAGGAGACACAGACACACCCACTCATCAGTCTAATAGAGTTCTGGTATGATCACTTTTGCCACTCACCAGCCCTGGCCTTGCTTTCTGTTCACAAACAGATGCTCAACAATGTCCTCGCCTCCACATAACCCGACCACCCTGACTCTGGCCAGGGAACCATCTGGCCTGTAGCTGACACCACCCCCAATGGGAGAGGAAATCCATCACAGCCATCTGCGCCCCCAGCCTGTAGACCACCTCAAACTTAAAGGGCTGAAGAACCAATTACCAACGAGTGATCTGTGCATTGGCATCCCTCATGCAATTGAGCCAATGGAGCAGGGCATGAGCTGAGCAGAGGGTGAATGGGCATCCTAGCTGGTTGTACCATAGGGTGAGAATCACCCACTTAATGGCTTGGCATTCTTTCTTGATGGTGCTGTGTTTAGTCTCTTGCACCAAGACTTTCCGGCTGGTGGAGAGCACTTGGTGCTCCACCCCTTCCATCACCCGGGACAAAACAGCCATCAGCTCCCTGTCTGATGTGTTCGTCTGCAAAACAAAATGGACAGAGAACTTAGGGGAGTGTAACAGTGACCTGCCACATAGTGCAGCTTTTATCTGAGTGAAAGCCTATTAGCATGGCTTCATCCACTGGACTGGATCTGGTGCCCCCTTTTTTAGTGAGATCAGTTAGTGGGCTGGTGACATCCGAATAATCAGGCATGAACCTACAATAAGAGCGAGCCAGCCCTAGGAACTGTATGACCTCCTTTTTGATCTTGGGCCTCAGACATGTTGCAATTGCTGCTGTCTTGTCAATTTGGGAATGCACCTGCTCATGACCCAAGTGGAAGCCCAGATACTGTACTTCCACCTGCCCAATCACACATTGCGTTCATCATGCATCCACTCGCTAAACCTTCCATTCTATCTCCCCTTCATCTGTAGCTTCCTGCACTCTACCTTCTCTTCCAGACCCTAAGTCCTTTTTCTCCTTACCATTGGAGTTAGTCACAGACACTCCTCTTCTTACTTTCCTCATCCATGGATCTCCTCTGCCCTCTATCCTCCAAACCTAGGAATGTTTCTTGCCCTGTTTCTTGGCTAACAGATGTGTTGCACAGCAATCAGAGAGAATTAAGAACAGCAGAGGAAAATGGGGAAAATAAACACAACTTTACACAGATCTTGTCTCTTGCCTCACTCTCCTGTCGAAATTCTCACCTGAATTTACTTCTGCTAAGACTGCCAAGGAAAAGTTTGAAACTTATGCACTAGAGCCTCATAAGCTCCACAACATCTTTTCTTCACTACTTAACCCACCAGCTCCTCATGCTCTGTCCTCCTGACTTCTAAAGACTTTGCCACCTTTTTTGATGGGAAACTTTGAAAAAATCTTTCAGACTTTCCCTCCTACCTCAACTCCTACACTACACACTCAGGATTCCTCTTCTCTTTCACTGGCATTTTTTTCTAACCTAGTAACAGGTTAAAAAAAAGGGGTGTTAGGAGTGTCAGAGAGGGGTAGTACCTCTTACGAATGGACAGTCATGCTCTGTAGACTAGATCTGTAGAGTAGTTCACCCGCAACTGGACCTCATCTGTCACTCAACTCTCACCAATGGCTCCAAGTAACTGTTAGCATGCAACAGTGGCCACACCCTGGGCAACGGCTTCGACTGGCCATCTAAACTTGGTGAGGGTAGCCGATGGGTCGCAAACCCTTGGTGACATAGGGCTTGTCCACCCACTGCATGTGAAGACTGGTCCCATCTGACTGAGTGTACGAGGCTGTCAGACACTTGATGCCCACCGGCCAAAAAGATGGTCCCAGCAAGCATTGTGGAGTGCTTAGGGCATGACGGGACATGTAGGAGTCCTGGCCATCCACTGCAGCAGGAGGGGTCTCCAGGCATAACGGTCTCCGTGCCACTGGACCTAGGTTCCTTTTGCCAAGAGAGTGGGATTGCCCCTGTGCAACAGCCCTCCCACTTTAAACAACTCCCGCACAGGTATCTGTGTACTCAACCAACCTGAAGGCCTGCGGCAACAGGGGAGTGGCAAAAGGGACAGGTGGTGGTAACCACTGGAGGTTCTAGTCACAAGCCTGCACATAGGTGGCCTGTGGACAAGTGATCATTATTCTTTGTATTGGGCAGGAGAGAACCCCAGCAGCATCCCAGGTGACTGAGCAGCCTCTTTAGGGCAGCACTGCTCACCCTACATAGGGAGGGGCCAAGAAAAGGTGTCCCAAAGAAAGCTTGCCCAAAACCATTCTGGTCAGCTCACCGTGGCAGACAGAATTACCCACATAACAGTCGAACCAAAGGTAAAGCAAAGAATCTAACCATCGGTGCGTGGAATGTACGCACACTCATGGACTGAGATATTGCCTCCAGACCCCAGAGACGAACAGCCCTTGTAGCCAAGGAACTAGAAAGGTATAATATAGATATTGCAGAAATTAGGGAAAACCATACTAGCAGAAGAGGGATCTCTGACAGAGTCAAGTAGCGGATACACTTTCTTTTGGAAAGGCAAAGCTCAACACGAGGCTAGAATACATGGAGTTGAATTTGCCATCAAGTCTAGTCTTCTCAGACAGATCCCAGACATCCCTACAGGTATCAATGAAAGGCTCATGAAGAGCCGCCTCCCCATCAGCAACAAGCATTTTATCACTCTTATAAGCGCTTATGCTCCCACCATGACAAGCACAGAGGAAGACAGAGAACAGTTTTATGCAGACCTGGACACCCTACTGCGCACTATACCTGCCAGTGACAAGCTCCTAATTTTAGGGGATTTCAATGCCAGAGTGGGCAGTGATTATGAACAGTGGAAAGCATGATAGGGAAGCATGGACTTGGGAAGGCAAACAGTAATGGATTTCTACTACTGAGCAAGTGTGCCAAACACAACCTGGTGATAACCAACACCATGTTCGGGCAGGCCAACAAGTACAAGACAACATGGATGCACCCAAGATCCAAACAGTGGCACCTCATCGACTATGTGGTAACTCGCCAATGCGACAGCAGTGATGTTCTCATCACGAGGGTGATACGCGGTGCTGACTGCTGGACAGACCACAGACTTGTCTGATCAAAGTGCAAGATCCACACAATTCCCCAACATCACAAACGTCCAAAGCTCAGCAGACTGGCATTTAACACAGCCAAACTTCAATCTGTCAAATACCAACAAGAGTTCAAGACTACACTCGACGACAAGATAAAAGCCATGAGACCTTCAGCTGGTGGACCAGAGGAGAAGTGGAGCAGGTTCAGGGAAGCCGTCATGAAGGTGGCCAGGGCAGTGCTGGGTCCAAGGACAGGATCACATCAGGACTGGTTTGATGAGAACAACGAAAATGTACAAACTCTACTTGATGAGAAGAGAAAGGCTTACATAGATTGGCAGAACCACTCAAACTGCATATCACGCCATGATAGATACAAAGTCTGTAAGGCAAGGGTACAGAAGGAGCTTCGCATCATACAAAACAAGTGGTGGGAACAGAAAGTGGAGGAAGTGCAGCACTATGCAGAAACAAACAACCCCAAAATGTTGTTTAATGCCATCAAGGCCATCTATGGTCCCACCAGAAGTAAAACAGCTCCCCTGACATCAGCAGATGGTTTAACCATCAAAGACAAGGAGGGTATCAGGGAAAGGTGGAAGGAGCACTTCAGCCAACTTCTCAACCGTCCATCTACAGTAGATCAGACAGTTCTA
>JAODOK010000025.1:65359211-65369369 GCA_027576575.1 Netuma bilineata | reverse complement strand
CTATTCTCCTGAGAAATGCTGGCAAAAATTTATAAGATTTTTGATAATCTTATAAATAAATCTTATTAAAAAAAGATGAATGTTGACAAAAATTGCAACTATGCTTGTTGTTGTTTTGAACTAGCGAGTCGCCAGAGGTCCATAACTTGCCAACGCCAGCCAATCAGAGCGCAGGATTTGGACCGGGGGAAAAAAATCTTTCCTTATTTCAGTGTATCAGTACCTAGACTTTGATAGACCTTTATGTGAGAACAGAATTGCATGTTTATTGCATCTGTCCAGTAAGTATAGATTGTTAGCTTGTAAAGCCTATATTCTGTGTATGCTAACACAAGTGTTTCTATATTTTTAATGGCAGCATTGCCTGTTTGGACAGTTGAGTGGTGCAACTTCTGTGTCTATTGTCAGAATAATAAAACCCTCAACTGGAAGTTTGTGTGTGGTACTTGCGCACATCACATCTGTTACACTGGTGCCATGACGGTCTTCTTGTGTGTGCTGGATGTCGACGTGGAGGGCTACCGATGTTGTTGAAGCTGACAAGAATCACCGGGGTTGCTTGCTTCCATGTGGTACAGATAGCTTGGCTAGTCACGTATTTCCTGGTCTGAATATTTCTGCCGGAAATCTTTGTCTCTTAATAAACTTGTACATTATCTTTTTGTGGAATCTATGAGCCTCACCACACGTTGTGCAGGGTTTTACAGTTACTTCCGGAGACTGATTGTTTATGTTGAAGAACGTTCTCAATTGTAATCCTTTACTACAAGACATTGTATCTGCAGTTTCAGGTTTGGCCACACGGTGGCGGTATTGTATTGCAAATGGGATTATTTTATGGTATTTTCTGACTAAGTGGTTCATTGTACATTGTAGTGTGACTTGCAATTGTTGTTTTTGGTCCTGACAAATAACAAATGAAACAGTTATTTAGCAGATCAAGTTGATTGAGCTAACCATACAATACTTTGCCAACTTTTTTGTTTCATCTGAAGTGTTTATTTTTAGTTTAAAGAATATTTCCCTTGTTCACTGATTTTTGTGGGATTTTTTTTTATTTATATTGTTTTCATTTCACTTAGTGCACTAACCCATAATGGATAGTTCTAATGGATTGGGTGATATGGGTAGGGGTATTGGTGGGGGTGTCAGCAGGGATAGGGGGTTAGGCCTATTGCCTAGGTTTCCCAGGTTAGCAGACCATGCTGCTGCAGCACAGCCTTTTACCTCTACACCAGTTCAAAACTCCACCTCACAACAGACATGCAGCGCCAATGAAAGTACACCCCACTCTGTTAGTTCTGAGCCAGTCTTGCCTTTGGGGAACAGGGAGGTTTCAGTTGACATACTGGCAGATATTGTTGAGCGGGTGGGACAGTCTATTGGTGAAAGCATTGTGGCCTGTCTAGGAGCAACCAAAGTGATGGATGACACATCAGGTCCTCAATATAATAGTAGGGCTGGGGACATTTCAAGCATGGGCCTAGTGCTGAAATCTGATGTGAAGGCACCTGGGTTTTTCAGGGGAGATGGTTCAGAGAAGTGTACAGTGCAAGAGTGGGAGGAGCTTATGATGGTTTATATGCGCAAGAAGGGTTTTAATGCCCAGAAGCAGTCTAAGGAAGTGATGAGTAAGATCATAGGACGGGCGTGGGATGTTGTCAGAGTTGGGTTACGCAGTGACTCTAAAATAGATCTAAGCCAAGGCCCAGGCCTGGTTTTTGACATTCTGAAACAACATTTCAGTGATGTAGTTTACTCAGACATGCCATTAGCAGACTTTTACACAACCTTACCTCTGACTGACGAGAAACCATTTGACTATTGGATCAGACTGAACAGGGCAATTGATGTAGCAGAGGACTGTGTCAGGAGACAGGGCAAGAAGCTAGAAGATCCTGCTCGTGAAGTGACTGCTATGTTTATCCGACATTGCCCTGATCCTGGACTGTGTCTGATTTTCAAGTGCAAACCCTTGCATCAATGGACTGCTGGTGAGGTGCATGAGAGACTAGAGGAGCATCAAAGGGAGAGCAGAGCCAAACATCTTTTGTGTTCACCAGTGACCATCTCCACAATGGAGCAGGAAGTGTCGTCTCTGGTGGTGTCACCTAAAGTCAAGCCTGTACCAGTGACCCAACCTGAGCCAGCCATTGAGCAAAAGCCCGCTCCAGTGGCAGCTTCCTCTCACAATCTGTCTGAGCCTTTTGCCTAGGTCATTGCATTGCTGGAGCGATTTCTTGAACAGAGGCCACAACAAATGGTGAGCAGTCCTGGCTCTCGTCCACAACAACGGTTTAGGAGAAGGTTGAACCCGTCTTTGCCTTGCTCAGTGTGTGGGGAGGCAAACCACAGCACAGTACAACACTGTCGTGATGACCATCTATGCTTCCTCTGTCACGCCCCTGGTCATACTCTGGCATTATGCCCACAGGCCTCAGACCAAGAGCAGGACTTGCACAGCAGGGCCCAACCAACCTGCAGGGAAACTAGATGGCCCATGCAGGGAGGGGATGAGTGATGGGCCTAATAATGTCCCCCTGAATGACTGTGATGATGTAGTGTCTGTGTATTCATGTGCATGTGCCTCTGAAGGATCTGCTGTAAAAGTGATCTATCAAAATATACACAAGGTGGTTCCAAACTATGATTTATTTTATACTTCTGTTTGTGTGAATGATGTAATGGAACTGCAGGCGATGATTGACAATGGTTCAATGGCTTGTATACTGACCTCAACAGCTGTGCCACGCCTGTGTGTGAAGCTGGTGTTCTGTCGAGTGACTCACTCCACCCAGTGGATGTAGTGCTCGTTGGATGTGGCGGTATGAAGACCAGAGCGGCAGGGGCATGTGACTTGGTTCTAACAGTGTTTGGCCATAAAGCTTCTGTTCCTGTTTTGGTAGTGGATGGCCAAGTCGATGATCTGATCATTGGTAGCAACTTTATTAAACACCTCATACATGTTATGAAGAATGATGTCTTTGAAACACGACCAGCAGTGTGTACTGACAAAGAGGAACAGCTTTTCTCTCTCTTGGCCAATGTGGAGAGGTGGCAGGGGAGCAATGTGCCAGACAAGGTGGGAATGCTGAGGCTGAAGCAGGCGATCACTTTAGAGCCTTTGCAAGAGCATTTAGTTTGGGCACAGCTCAAGGACCGTCAGAACATTTCAGCTGGCAGGGCTGTGGTCATCGAACCCACATGTGCCCTCCTAAGACCAAGGAACATTCTCATAGGGAGAACTGTGGCAATCTTAAGAAATGATGGCTGGCTCCCAGTGAAGATCGTCAACCCGCTGGCCCAACCAGCAACACTGAGACGCAATGCCAAGGTGGCGGATGTTTTCCCTTGTGCAGCATTGGAGGATTTTGATTATGCTGAGCAGATGGTGTCAGCTGTCCCAACTCCCATGCTACAGCTTCAGGTGCTAAAAGTGGATGTTGATTCAGTGGATAGCGAGAATAGTGCAGACAGCTTGACCATAAACAACGAATGTGCAGTGGAGCGTGTAGCAGTGTGCTGCGGGAACTGGGACTTGCAGACATAGACGTTGACTCCCCCCAGTTGACACCTGAGGGTAGAGCAAAGCTGATACAACTTATAGCCCACTATGAGTCCATCTTCTCAAGGCACAAGCTGGATTATGGGAAAGCTACGGGATTTGTGCACAGGATCAGGCTGAGTGATGACAGACCTTTTCAGTTGCCGTATCACCGTTTGTCACCTAACCAGTATGACAAGCTTAAGCAGGCTTTGGATGAGATGGAGGAGAGTGAGCTAATATGTAAGAGCAGCAGCTAATTTGCCTCCCCACTTGTGCTTGTCTGGAAAAAGTTGGGTGATTTATGTCTGTGCACTGATTTCAGGTGACTCAATGCCCACACAATAAAAGATGCTCACCCCTTGCCACACCAAGCCAATGCTATTGCAGTTTTGGGCAGGAATGCCTATTTCTCAATGATGGACTTGATGTCTGGTTATTACAATGTGGAAGTCCATGAGGACGATCAGAAGTTTACAGCTTTTACCTCACCATTTGGACTCTGAGTACAATAGGCTTCCCCAGGGCCTGTGTAATAGTCCAGCCACATTTATGAGAATGATGCTGAGCATTTTTGGGGACCAGAACTTTTTAAGTCTTCTCTGCTACCTGGACGATTTGCTCGTCTTTGCGCCCACTGAAGAGGTGGGGCTGCAGCAGTTAGAGATGGTTTTTGGTCGCCTGCAGCAGCACAATCTTAGACTGGCACAGAAGAAATGTCATTTCATGGAGAAGTCTGTGAGATTTTTGGGCCATGTTGTTGGTGAAGCTGGCATTGCCACAGACCTGGAGAAGGTTCAAGTTATTACTGGGATGACAGAAAAAGATCTCATGGAGGACAATTCAGTTGTTCCCTCACAGTTCAAGGTCAGGTCATTTCTGGGCATGGTTGTCTATTACCAACAGTTTATAGAGGGCTGCTCAGCCATTGCCAAGCCCTTGTTTGGGTTGACTACTGGACTTAAAGTGCCATGTCATGAGAGAGGGAGAGCCAAGAGGAAAGTCATAAGGAAGCTAACAGCATCAGATTGGACTGATGAATGCAGGCGGGCCTTCATGCAGTTAAAACAAGCACTCCTTGATCAGGTCCTCCTGGCCCACCCGGACTTTAATAAGCCATTGTCTGTTGATGCGTCAAGCAATGGCTTAGGTGCCGTTCTCTCCCAGGTCCCTGAGAATAGAGATAAAGCTAGACCTGTGGCTTTTGCAAGCAAATCACTTACCTATGCACAGTCGAAGTATCCTGCTCACAGACTTGAGTTCTTTGCTCTGTGTTGGGCAGTTTGTGATAAGTTTAGCCATTGGCTAAAAGGGGGCCCGTTTACAGTTTGGACAGATAATAACCCACTCACTTACATCCTGTCCAAACCTAAACTGGATGCATGTGAGCAAAGGTGGGTTGCCAAGCTAGCACCATATGAATTTGACATCAGATATGTTCCAGGGCTGAAGAATATTGTGGCTGATGCGTTAAGCAGACAACCCTTTGCAAAGCCCAGTGCACTACACAGACTCACCTGAGTACCCTACAGGGAGCTGTTGGATGAGGCAGCTGGAGTTCAAGCCTGGAGAGTGCAGGATGTTTTCCGTTGGTCCAACCATCCATACGAGGCAGATCTGGAAAGTCACATTTCGACTTCAGTGCCTAGAACTGAGACCAGAAAGACTGGCTTAGCTGTGAATGGTCAGTCTACAGCCCCTCCCTCTGCTTGACCTTTCTCTAGTAATGAGGTGTCTGCTATCTTAACCCCTCACACTCGGGAAGAGGCAGAGCTACAAGGCTGAGCACTTTTGCTGCCACAGTTCCCTCAGTCTTTAGTGCCAGCTGAAGTAACTGCTATTGGAGCATTATCAAAGGAGGATCTTATGTCAAAGCAACATCAGGATGGTATACTGGCCAGGTTGGTATTCTGTGTGGAGCGGGGTAAAAGACCCTCAAGACGAGAACGTAGCCATGAGCCACTGGAGGCTGTTAAGCTGCTTAGGGGATGGGAGAAACTGCGAATGGGGGTGCTGTATCGTGTATCGAAGGATCCAGTGTCCAAGAAAAAGGCCATTTTACCAAATTGGCCCATGCCTTTTTATGCCCCAGTCAGTCTGCAAAAGCTGTTGCCTGTCAGCTGTGGAACAACATCTTTTGTGTCTATGGGTTCCCACGCCACATTCATTCAGACAAAGGAGCCAACTTTGAGAGTAATCTCATCGCAGAGCTTCTCAGTATGGCTGGGGTGAAGTCCCATACAACATCTTACCACCCGATGAGCAATGGTGGAGTTGAAAGATTTAATAGGACCTTGGGCAATATGATCTGGGCACTGCCAGCTAGGGGAAAACACAGGTGGCCTCAAATGCTCAAATCCCTGATCTTTGCTTATAATTGCACTATTCATGAGACCATTGGATATGCCCCATTCCATCTAATGTTTGGGAGAACACCTCGCTTACGCGTGGATATGCTGTTTGGGGAGGTCTTGCACGATTATGATGAGTATGTCCAGTGCCTCAGGTGGGACCTGCAGGAGGCCATAAAGGCTGCGCAGTCGTCTGCAGGTAGATAGTTGAGGAGGCATGCAGACTTGTATAACAGAAAAGTAAGAGGGGCCCCTGTGGAGATTGGGGATCACATACTGCTGGTGAATAAGGGGGAGCATGACAAAAGGAAACTTGCTGACAGGTGGGAGAGTGCCTTTATGTTGTCACTGAAAAGAATAGTGACATTCATGTGTACAAGATCTGCAACCCCTCCACTGGACAAGAGAAAACTGTGTGCCGCAATCTTCTTATGCCCGTCAACTTCCTGCCATTGTGCGACACACCAGAGGAGACTATTGAGAGAGTCAGCTGTTCTGCAGCAAGTAACTCACCAGCAGATGACATGAATGCTGAAGAGAGAACTAGTGTCTAGGTGTCCGAGCTGACTAGTGATGTGTCAGAAGATGAGAGGTCAGATTCTGGGGGGGGGAATGCATGTCAAGTAAGGAGGATGGGTTGATGCCTGCGTCTGACCTGTTACTTGAGGGAGATGCTGTGGATGGTGACCTGATGGCCCCTGACTCTGACTTCAGATGTACAGGCTCTGATTCTAGACATGTGGACTCTGACTCCTGTGTGTCAAACGCTGCTGACCCTCCGACTCTGACTTGTGACCCGGCACACTCCCGACACTCTAACCATGGCTTGGGACTGACTGCTGCCCTGGCTCCTGTTTCTGACTGTCAGACAGTAGAGACTGGTACACACATCATATCGAGGGCTGGGCAGTACAGAAAGTCTGTTAGGAGACTCATTGAGACAATGCAGACACACAGAGTCTGGGGTGATGAGTTTAAGAAGAAAGCTATATGGGTCTAGAATTATTTAGGTTTGAGCAATATTTCAGTCATGCCGAAACACACATATGTGGCAGCGGGGGCGTGGTCAAGTGCCGGTCTGTGACAGAAGGGTGGAGTCAGGGAAGGTAAGTGGCAGAATCACTATACCTGATGTCAATTAACCTGTGTTTGTGTGTGTCTTCCCAGTGACCGCGCCCTACTTAAGGAGGGAGAGCGAGAGCAGAGGAACTCATCCATGAACTAGATGCCAGTCGTGTGTGTGTGTGTCTGTTTGGTTTAAGGATTGTTAGACTGAAAAGTGTGGCAATAAAATCCCTAGTTCCGAACCTGATCTCTGTCCTGCCGTCCTCTGTGCTCCACCCACCCACACAAACCGTTACATATAGGTAAGTAGTAAGTAGTGTAACACAAATAAATGTGAGCTATGCATTAATTTCAAGTTTATTGTATTTTGGAGCTGCAAAGATTGACATGAATCTTGTGGCTGAGTAAGTTGATAGACACCTGTGCTTTTTGTTTGGTAAAGGAGTAGATATGGAGGGTCCTCAGGCATAGTGTGTTTTGGTAAACTGCACTTGGGGTATTGACGGTGGAGTAGCTGGCTGCTTTATGTCCCAAGGCCCCCTCATGTCTATGTTACCTTCTGGCTCTCCCTTTTAATTATGCTGTCATTCTAATTCATTCTTTTTTGTTTTGCTTTCTTTGTATGGGATTTGCCATGTTCTTTATTTCTTTAACGGACTGGATGAGAACTTAACAGTTATTAAAATGGCATCTCATCAGCGACCTGTAAGTAGGCAGACTTTAAAGTCATGCCAGAGGCCCTGCTTGCACTCAGCGCAAGATGTATACTATTCTTAACCATTAGGTGACACTGGGCATACCCAACAACCTGCTTTCTCTCTCTCCCTCTTACCCCCCTCTCTCCATTGAGTTACATGTCGATACTGACCTGTTTTGCTCCTCGGACCTGCCTAATCCATCCTGATGCCCCATGTCTGGCTGGAGTCTCATCACATTGCTCCTGTGGAGGACGGCCCCATATGGACAGTCGAAATACGCACTTGGAAGATGGCTCTGGACACTTACAGTTTTGCTATGACAGCTGTGAACTACAATGGACATGATAACTTTAAGACTGCAGTTGCCCTGAACAGTCTTGCACTCAAGTCTCCATCAGTGATAACATGATGTCTATTTTGTTGAAGTTAAAACTATAATGATTTTCCTGGTTGTACAATTGTACATTGTGACTATACAGGACCACGGTTATAGAAGTAAGTTATTTATAATCATGCTATCTGTTATCAGCCAGATGAGGATGGGTTCCCTTTTGAGTCTGGTTCCTCTCAACGTTTCTTCATGTTGTTCGAGGGAGTTTTTCCTTGCCACAGGCTTGCTCATTGCCCTAATTTATTAGGGGATAAAATTGGCTCATATGTTCGAAGTCTTTATATTTCTGAAAAGCTGCTTTGCGTCAATGGCTGCTGTTAAAAACGTTATAGAAATAAACTGGTTTGACTTGAGTTTTCAGCTTAGGCTTGTGCCTTCTCCTTTATGCACCGAAATTCCTCCAGATACCTTGAATTGTTGAATCATATTATGCACCACAGAGGGTGAAATATCCAAATCCCTTCATACCTTTCTTTGAGGAACATTGTTTTTAAACATTTCAATAATTTTCTCATACATTTCTTGACAAACTGGAGATCCTTGGTCCATCTTTTCTCCTCAAAGACTAGGCTTATATCAAGTAATGATCACAATCACTTGTTTCAAATCACATTGTTTTCTCTCATTACTAGCCCTAAATTCCCTCATCCCAAATTTTTTTTTTTGGAATGTCTTACAGGTCTGAAACACAGGAATGGATGTATATAAACAAAATAAATGAAGTCAACCAGACAAAACATGAAATATCTTGGGTTCGTACTGTCTGCAATGAAATATAAGTCAAAGTAAATCTCAATCACCTTTTTTTTTTTATTTGCATTTTCCATACCATCCCAACTCCTCCTGATTTGGGGTTGTGCCAGTGATTAGTTTCAGTTGTACAAATGACTCATTACTGATCAGCATTTAACACTCTGGCAGATCAATGAACGTTTTATTTCCACATTTTCTCTTGAAAAGATAAACAAAAGAGAACACCATGAACTAGAGAGAGAGGGGAGGACAGGTCTGACAGAGGTCACATATAAAAAACAACTTGTTTTACGATCTAGAGTAAATGAGCTCGGGCCCAGAGAAGCATCATTTCTGAATGCTGTGTATATGGTTTTAACTTGCATTTGTGGATGCAGCAAAAACTGTATTCACAGATGATTGTTTTCAGAAGTGTTCCTGTGCCCATGCAGCGATTTACACTGAAGAATAGTGTCTCTTTTTAATGCAGCGTCATCTGAGGGCCAGACGATCCAGTGTTGGTTTTTGGTCTTGTCCCTTGTTTACAGAGATTTATCAAATATTCTCTGAATCTTTTAATGATATTATGAACCGTCAATGATGTGACCCCAAATTGTTTGTAATTTTACTCAATGATTGAGGAACATTATTCTTAAATTGTTGCACTATTTGCCTATGCATTCCTTCACAGAGTGATGAACCCCTCCCCATCTTTACTAATGAGAGACTCCACTTCTCTGGGATCCTCATGTTATACCCAATCATGTTACTGACCTGTTGCCAATTAACCTAATAATTTTTTTTACCCATTTTTTTTTAACACAACCTTTTTGAAACATGTTGCTGGCACTAAATTCAAAACGAGCTTTTGTTTTCCTTCAAAAGTCAAGATCTCATTTTCAATTTTGTACTATCTTCAATTAAATATTTCCATGATTTCCAAATGATTTTAGAAATTTCCATGATTTCCAAAATCATACAATTTAAATGTTTCCATTTAAATTTTACACAGTGCCCCATTTTTTTTTTTTTGAAAACGGGGTTGTAATATTTTTTGTGTCATGGTATTTGGTTACATGATATTTCTATCACTGGCAGTGATTTAATGGAATTGTGCCAAACTGAATTGAACAGAATGCAGTTTCCTCTTTTCATGCATTGACTGTAGCATGCATTGTGCAAATACATAGTTCATTACATTAGATTACAGTACAGGCATTTGGCAGACGCTCTTATCCACAGCGACGTACAACATACCCAGAGCAGCCTGAGGAGCAGCTGGGGGTTAGGTACCTTGCTCAAGGGCACTTCAGCCATTCCTGCTGGTCCAGGGAATCCAACCCTGGACCAGCAGGAATGGCTGAAGTGCTCTTGAGC
>JAODOK010000025.1:65121953-65133893 GCA_027576575.1 Netuma bilineata | reverse complement strand
TCTCTCATCTCCCACACAATATCTTCATCATTTAGGACAAATTGTTGTCCTATTGGCAGAGAGGCAACATAAAAGCCCACAACTTTAAACTGCACTTCTCCATTGAACCCTGGTTGCCAGTTTACCACATCATATTTTGCCGCTGTTGCTACAGTGCTGTCAAACCACACCTGTTCTGCCAATTTTGTTTTAAAATTGACCTTTTTTAGAGGCTCAACAACCTTCAGAGTTAAAAGAAAACAATGATCAATTTCTTAAAATATCACTTATGGGAATATACTGCTTTACTTCTCTGCTTTGTGTTACCTGCCATGGTTGTATTGTCTTGTCTTTCTCACAAGTCTGATTTTCTGTGCATTTCAACAGGCTGTGCAGAGAATGTGCCACAGCATAAGCTGCACTGTAGATCGTTTTTGCATATCTCAATTCTGATATGTCTTCATTGTAGTTTTCAAATGGAATCATATCTTCATATTTCCTGCAGTTGTTTTCAGTTTGAGAAACATGTTCCTCTGTATGCAGGCAAGAATACACTGTTTGCCAAAATCCATTGACAACATAGTCAGCAAAACTATCACTATTCAGTTTTCCCACATCAAAACCAATGGCTCCACTGAATATGTTGTAACTTGCTGGTGTTATTAGGTTGACTTCAGTAATCCATCCTTCACCACCAATAATCTGGTAGCTACTGACATCCTTTAGAATAATATGGTCTATGAGAATGTTCATGTCAATTTGGGTAAGAACTAAGATAATTACTTTGGCTGTGCCTTTCTTAATAATACTGACCACTTTCCTGATTTTGGCAGTATCTGACTGCTCAAACTTCTCAGAGTACTCAACACATATCCCTTCCTCTTTGGCTGCTTCAAGAAAAATGGCTATTCCATTATTGGCATCGTTATTATCACTGTTCATAGTTCCCACCCAAGACCAACCAAAGTGCTTGATCAAATATGCCAATGCTTTCCATTGGTGGTAGTCACTCATAGTAGTCCTGAAAAAAGAGAAGTAATCTTTCCTGTTGCTCAAAAAGTCACATGTGGCAGAGTGACTTATCTGAGGAAAGAAAGATAGGTAAAAAAAAAATAACTAACAGAGAAATTAACAGAAAGCATCCAACTGAAGAAAAAAAAACACTGTGATGGTATTATATACACTATTTTTTTTCCAAAAGTATATAAATAAAGCTGATGTTAAGAATAGCATTCACTCATTAACCTTCACAACTTTACCTTGGTTTGGATTTCAGTGGAGCCTGAGCCTGAGCTAGAAACACTTGGAACAAGGCAAGAGAATTCACACACACACACACGCACGCACACACACTCTCTCTCTCTCTCTCTCTCTCTCTCTCTCTTTCAGACCTGGGTAAATTTAGTGACAGTCAGCCTATCTGTGTGTGTTTGGACACTGGATATAAACCAAAGAACTCAGAAGAACGAATTTCCAAAATTCTGCATAGACATTAACCCAAGCATAGGACTGAACCTAGAACCCTGGAGTTATTTGAAGGCAGTTCCAATGCATCAACATGCTAGAAAAAAATTAATTAATTAATTAATCAATCAATCAATCAATCAATCAATTAATTAATTAATTAATTAATTTAAAAAATCCTATCCATTGCTCAAAAACAAATATCTACATTAAACATGCACATCTAATGCAATATTAAACATAATTAGTACAATTTAACTCCTTGAGTGAATTGTGTGTCAAATTAAATTCAAGATTTTAAGGTTCTAAGGTTAGAGAGACCCATATTGGGGGATTTATGATTAGTATATACATGAAAATAGATGCATGACTTAAATGTAGACATTGCTCTATATTATTTATATATTGCTTTAATTATCCCATGTATATATCAAGTGTGTTCTGTAACTGTTAAATAAATGATTCCTAACTTATTCTTCAAATAATTGATCCTTACCACTAGTATCTTAAAAGGCCCTGCAGATCTTGTGAGTGTAGGGGTAGATTCTGACTCCCCTATGATGGCTTGTCCACAGCAGGCATCATTTGCTGTTATATCCATACCATTCATCAAAGACATAGCTGCCTTCATAGATAACAATCTTGAATCACAATTGTCATAAATCCTGTAACCAACTGAGACATTTGGGAGCAAGCTGTTGCTTCTGTTGATTTCATCAATTGCAAAAATAATCATCTGAGCAGGGCGGAATCCTCTGAGGTTAAATCTACAAATACACATTCAAGTCATCAGAAAAGTCAATGATACATGGAATATAAAATGAAAACAAAAAGAAGTACAATGCAGCAATACAATACAGATTTCCTAAAAAAAATCATACTGAAGTAAAATTTTCCACAGCAACAAACCTAATGTAGATTAAAGGTTGTTTTTCAGTATATGGCAGTAACTGCCTTTGTATACCATCATGCATTGAAAAGACGGCTCCAATTATTATATCTCCATCTTTAGACAGTAGAGGATATGCTGGGTTTTCCAGAATATGGCAATTTTCT
The DNA here is from genome assembly GCA_027576575.1 of Netuma bilineata. Classification (NCBI taxonomy): domain Eukaryota; kingdom Metazoa; phylum Chordata; class Actinopteri; order Siluriformes; family Ariidae; genus Netuma; species Netuma bilineata. The sequence goes on along the minus strand of JAODOK010000025.1, from coordinate 65,131,394 downwards.
CCCTTTGCCAGGCTAAAAGAAAGGAGTAGTATAAGGTATAGCATCACAAATCTTGCCCAGTGCCTTCATTGGATCAGTTCTCAACAGATATGTTCTTCATATATTTATAGACATGACCATTTCGTTTGCGCAAATCAAAAAGGTGATGAGCTTTGTGATGTCATTATGGGACAGGGTGGTAGTTTCATCTCTCAGTTACAGTGCCAGTCAAATATTTGGACACACCTTCCAATTCAGTTTTTTTTTTTTAAATAAAAACATACTCCATATCTTCATGTAATTATGGACTGTTTCTCTTAGTTTACTTAGATGAGCAGTTCTTGACATAATATGGATTACTGCAGTTGTTGAATTTACTGTATTTTTATTATTTACTATTTACTGTTTGATGGTCTCAAATACATTAACAAGGCAAAAAAAATCATAAAATCCACTAATTAACTTTTGACAAGGCACACCTGTTAAGTGAAAAGCATTCAAGGTGACTACTTCATGAAGCTGGTTAAGATAATGCCAATAGTGTGCAAAGTTATCATCAAGGTGACTACTTTGAAGAATCTAAAACATGAAACATATTTTGTTTTTGTAACAGTTTTATTTACCATATAATTCCAGATGTGCTCCATTTGTTATTTCATCATTTTGATCTCTTCAGTATTGTTCTACAATGTAGAAAATAGTCAAAATAGAAAAAAAAGAACAAACTTATGAATACCTGTGTATATTCTGTGTAGATTTAAGCCCATAGTGATGGATTCTAATAACACCACTGATAAACTCACCTGTTGGTCCAATTTTCCCACTCTTTTAACATTGTCTATGAAGTCACTTTTTGCATGAGTGACCAAGTGAAGTTTTGGCATGGGAAGTGTTAAGCTGCATAAAGAAAATGAGCATAGCCTAAGAGACTTATTCAAACATACCCCACAGTATACTACAGACACATTTTGAAATGACTGGTCCCATGACTCCATAGGAAATTAATTAAGTTATTTGCCCTGGATGGATTGTTACTTTGAAGCCCTGCTGTCTCATCATCTCTGAGCCATCACTTTTATCAATACACTCAAAGGTGCTAATGTTGGCTTGCACATTAATATCTGAGGTTATCTGCTTCTACCTTTGTTTTCCAGCATGAGAATGAAAGCTTACATATGCTTGGGAAATTACATTACACTACAGGCATTTAGCAGACTCTCTTATCCAGAGTGGTGCACAACATACCCAGAGTAGGCTGGGGAGCAGTTGGAAATTAGGTGCCTTGCTCAAGAGCACTTCAGCCATTCCTGCTGGTCCTGGGAATCAAGCCAGTGACCTTTTGATCCCAAAGCTGCATCAGCATTTATTATTTCACAATTAGGCCATTGTGAAATAATGTATATAGTACTGCATATAGTGCTCTTTTCAGTATTTACATGAGCATACAGGCTTTACTGCCCCCCCCAATATTTGTCTTACTGTTGTTCCAAATAAGAGTTTATCTCACTGTAACAAATACGTTTAGAAATATGAAAGAACTCTGGATTTCTTCATTGCTGCTTCATTGACACCATATTTTTTCCAAACTAATTTTATTGTTAAAAATGTAATTAGGAGGATCCCCATTGGACATAAAACCCCAGTGTAACTTGAAAGCAGCTCTGGTCACTTTAGGGCATGTTTATTGCTGATAACTCTAGATGATCCACAGCAGTTTTTAATGGCAAAATGATTTGCTTACTCTCTTCTTAGGTTTTTCTTTTGGTGCTGAATGTTGTTGGTGTTTTCCACTGTTCAAGCTGCCTTATAGCTGTGCCAGTTCACTGTCTTTGTCATACTGCTTTCTGATGACAGTACAGACCTTCAGATTCTGTGTGGTAGGAGCTTCACAGGCCTGAATAGTAGTTATTAGGAAAAAGCGAAGTGTGTGTATTCTCTGATGCATGGTTCCTTGTGCTGTAACATCTGATGTGTTTATAGTAGTCTGATTTGTATTATATTTAATGTTTTGCAGAATTAATATGACATCTTGTAACAAGTACCAAAACAGTGTAGCTGGTGACAACCATTTGAAACTCTGATTATAGAATGTGTTTGCTTGAAGCCAGTTAGCAGAGTGAAAATATTAACTTGTGATAACTGGACATATTTTTTAATTACTGATTTACAACCCTGATTCCAAAAAAAAGTCGGGATGCTGTGGAAAACATAAATAAAAATATAATTCAATTATTTGAAAATCCTTTTTGGCCTACATTACATTCAAAGGAATTGTAGTAAGCCCTGATGCGGGTGGAGTACTGAAGCATGGCAGGCAGGAGATGATGTTCACACACACTTTATTTTCAAAATTGTTGCTTTTCAGCTTCATTCATTTGCTTACTTGCTCACTATCCAGACACACATGCACACAACTTTTGTCCTGGTCGGTAGAGCTCCCTTCCCTATGCTCTATGCCTCCTTTTCTACCCTCTGCCGTCACTGCAAAAACACACACACAACATTAACATTATTGACAACACGTGCATTGACTTTGCCACTCACCTCCCCTGACCCTGCCCTCCATTCACAAACTGACACTTGGCCACGCCCCTGCTGCCACATACCCCGACTACACGACTCAGGCCAGGGAGCCATCCAGCCTGCAGCCAACTCCCCCCTGATGGGACAGGAAGTCCACCACTACCATCTGCGCCTCTGGCCTGTGAACCATCTCAAATTTAAATGGCTGGAGGGCAAGATACCAATGGGTGATCTGCGCATTGGCATCCTTCATGTGGTGGAGCCACTGGAGGGGCACGTGATCCAAACAGAGGGTGAAAGGGTGCCCCAGCAGGTAGTATCGGAGGGTGAGGACCACCCACTTGATGGCCAGGCACTCCTTTTTGATGGTGCTGTACTTACTTTCACGCATCGAGAGCTTATGGCTGATGTACAGTGCAGGACATTCCTTGCCCTCCACCTCCTGGGACAAAACAGCCCCCAGCCCTATATCCAATGCATCTGTCTGCAAAATAAAGGGGAGAGAGAAGTCAGGGGAGTGTAAAAGTGGCCCCCCACATAGTGTAGCTTTTATCTTGGTGAAAGCCTGTTGGCACTGCCTCTTCCACTGGACCAGATCTGGTGCTCCCTTTTTAGTGAGATCAGTCAGTGGGCTGGTGACATCTGAATAAGTAGGTATGAACCTACGATAGTAGCCAGCCAGCCAGCCCCAGGAACTGTCTCACCCCCTTTTTGGTCTTGGGCCTTGGGCAGGCCACAATCACTGCAGTCTTGTCAATTTGGGGACGCACCTGCCCATGACCCAAGTGGAAACCCAGATATCATAGTTCCACCCCCCCAATTGCACATTTTTTTTCAGGTTAGCTGTGAGACTAGGACTCTAGGATGGCCCTAAGGTGTTCAAGGTGCTGCAGCCAATCATTGCTATACATGATAATGTCATCAAGGTATGCTGCCGCATAGGTGGCATGGGGATTGAGGCTCTTGTCCATGAGCCGCTGGAATGTAGCAGGAGCCCCAAATAACCCAGAAGGAAGTGTGACAAACTGGTGTAATCCAAACAGTGTGGAAAAGGCCATTTTCTCTTGGGATAGAGGTGACAAGAGGATCTGCCAATATCCCTTCATTAAGTCCAGTGTCAAATAAAAGCGAGCAGCACCTAACCAACTGAGCAACACATCAATGCGAGGCATTGGGTATGCATTGAATTTAGACACTGCATTGACTTTCCTGTAGGCCACACAAAACCTGACCGACCCATCGGTCTTGGGTACCAGGACCACTGGGCTACTCTAGCCACTGTGTGACTCCTCAATTATGCCCATGTCAAGCATGGCTTTGAGTTCATTCTGAACCACCTTTTTTTGTGTTCAGGTAAGCAGTAAGGACGGCTACACACCACCACCCCGGGGGCGTTTCACTGTGGTGTTCTATGAGGTTGGTGCGGCCGGGAAGGGGCAAGAACACGTCGGGAATTTCCTCTTGCAACTTGGCAACTTCTGTGAATTGGGCCAGTGAGAGGTGGACTCCACAAAGGACCAGAGTGGTTTGAGTTGTTGCTTTTGTCATTTTTTCCTCTGGCCCCAGCTCTGCCCTCTCCAGAACTACTGATGCCAACACTATAGGGACTCATTCGTTCCAACATTTTAATAGGTTGAGGTGGTATATTTGCAGAGCCCCGTCCCTATCTGTTCACCTCACCTCATAGTCGACATCCCCAGTTCGCCATGTGACCTCGAAGGGCCCTTGCCACTTGGCAACTACTTTGGAGCTTGAGTACATGAGTACTTTGTCTCCTGGAGTAAACTCCCTCAGGCGTATGCCCCTGTCATACACCCAGGCTTGACGTTCTTGTGCCTGTTGTAAATTCTCCTGGATTAAGTGTGTGAGGGTGTGGAGCTTTGCGCGCAGATTGAAAACATATTGAATTTCATTCTTACTAGTTGAAGGTCCTCCTCCCAATTTTCCCATAGCATGCCTAAAATGCCACACGGCTTTCACCCATATAATAATTCAAATGGTGAAAATCGCGTGGAGGCTTGTGGGATCTTTCGTACTGTGAATAACAGGGGCTCGAGCCATTTATCCCAAATACATGCATCTTCACTTACAAATTTCTGAATTAAATTTTTCAGTGTCTGATTAAAGTGCTCTACTAAACCATCCGTTTGTGGGTGATAGACGCTGGTGCAGATAGATTTAATCCCCAACAACTCATACAGTTTTCACAGTGTGCGTGACATAAACAAAGTGCCTTGGTCCGTCAGGATTTCTTTCGGAATCCCAACCCGGGAGATAATATGGAAGATTGCTCCCGCAATACTGCATGCAGAGATATTATGGAGAGACATCACTTCTGGATATTGCATTGCATAGTCCACCAGAACTAAAATAAAGTGATATCCTTGTGCTGACCAATCTAATGGCCCAACGAGATCCCTACCAATTCTCTCGAAGGGGGTCTCGATTAGGGGGAGCGGGTGCAAAAGCACTTTGGAGTAACCGTGGGATTTACTAATTGGCATTCGCGGCATGCTGCACACCACTGACGAACATTCCCCGCAAATCCCTGGCCAATAGAACCGAGCCATTATTTGGGCTAGTGTTTTATCCTGCTCTAAGTGTCCGGCCATAAGATTAAAGTGAGCCACATGGAACACAAGTTCCCTACATCTCTTAGGGATTAACAATTGTGTTAACTTTTCACCGGTCTGAGTATCCTGCGTCACTTGATACATCCTATCATGAATAATAGCAAAGTACAGGAAGGTGGGTGCCACATTTAGCTGGAGAGTTTGACCATTGATTACTCTCATTTGGCCAAATACATGACACAGAGTCTTGTCTCATGACTGCTCTAATGGGAAATCCTTAAGGGAATCCCTGAGAGAGGGAGGAGGGGCAAGCTGCTCCTCACTCCTTGCATTGCCCAGTCAATGCCACACTGGGATCTCCCCATGATGCATTATTGCAGGACTCACCCCTTACTATGTGCTCCATTAATCCTCCGAACCCCAGCCAGTCAGTTCCCAAAATCAGCAGGTGGGTAAGACATGGATTAAATGCTGCCTTTAAACTATATTTTTGTCCCTGACATAGAATGTGGACGGACACTAATGGATAATTGTGACCATCCCCATGCACATACAAAACCTTCACCAGGCTTTGGTGGATTGAGGTCTGATTACAGCCAGAATCCACCAATTCATGATACATATCCCCTTGGACACTCACCTGTATATGATATGCTCCAGCCTGATCGGGGGCAGTCTCTGGTGCGTCAGGGATCCAGACCACCACTCCCATCTCCATCACAGGACACTGACCTTGGAGATGCCCAGGCTCCCCACAGCTCCAGCACACCAGCCCAGATTTCACCTCTGCACCGGTGTTATGGGCATCACTCACCTGGGGGGGAGAAGACACAGACCCAGAAGGGAAAGAGGGGAGGACACCGTAGGTGCAGTGGGCCAGCTGGGGGGGAACCGGCCCCTGTCTCCATGTTGGGGGAACATGGCAGGGATGGGAAGGGGGGGAAGGATAAGGAGAGAGAAAAAGAGAAGATGCGACACGTCCGCCTGTCACTGTAACCACCACCAGATGGTCCTCTGCCAGCTTGATGGCTTGATCCAGTGATGCCAGGTGATGACACTGAACCCACTCCACCATTCCTTACAGAAGACGTGCGATAAACTGCTCCAATGTCACCAGATTGATGATGCCCTCTACATCACAGTCGTCCACCCTCAGCCACCACCAGCAGGTGTCCCAGAATTGTTGACCGAATGCAAATGGCCAGTTGACCTCCTCCAATGTCAGTGTCCAGAAGTGCTGACAATGTTTTTCCAGGGAGCAGCTGACATACTGCAGGATGGCTTGCTTCAGGTCCATGTATATGAGCCAGCTGTTGGCAGGGAGCTGCTGCTTGACTGGCCACCCCCACGCTTCAGTCGCTTGCTCAAAGAGAGCAATGAAGGCTTCTGGATCATCGTGCAGCCCCATCTTCATGAGGGTCACATGGGGAGGGTCTGCTGCAGTGACAGTCAAGGACCCTGCCAACATGAGCAGGTGCTGGAATGCCTGGCGATCTTCCTGCTGGGCCAGCACCAAGGCTTCAAAGCTTTGTCCTGCTCCTTTCAGAGGGTGATCAGTGCTTCATGCTGGTTTTGTTGGGCAGTGGTGAGGGCATGGATGAGGTCCTTGAATGGGGAGGACTCCATGGATGGTTCTCTTCAGTATCCTGAGTTTCGGTTCCACTGTGGTAAGCTGTGATGTGGGTGGAGTACTGAAGCATGGCAGGCAGGATATGATGTTCACACACACTTTATTTTCAAGGTTGTCATTTTTTTAGCTTCATTCTTTCACTTGCCCTCTCACTATCCAGATACACATGCGCACAACTTTTCTTTCTGGTCGATAGAGCTCCCTTCTCTTTGCTCTCTCTCTCTTTTTCTACCCTCCACCATCACTGAAAAAAAACACACACACACACAACATTAATTGACAACAGGTGCATTGACTTTGCCATTCACCTTCCCTGACCCTGAGCTCCATTCACAAACCGACACTTGGCCATGCTCCCGCTGCCACAGGAATAAAATACAAAAACAAGATATTTAATGTTCAAACTGATAAATCGTATTGTTTTTGGTAAATCTACTCTCATTCCGAATGTGATGCCTGCAACATGTGCCAAAAAATTTGGGACAAGCATGTTTACCACTAAGCCCTGCGATGACCTGGCGACTTGTCCAGGGTGTACCCCGCCTCTCACCCATAGTCAGCTGGGAAAGGCTCCAGCTTGCCTGCGACCCTGTAGAACAGGATAAGCGGCTACAGATAATGGATGGATGGATGTTTGGGTGAGCCCTGTTATGGACTGGCATCCCACCCAGACTTTATTCCTGCATCACATCAAGTCTTCTCAGAACAGGCTCCAGATTCACCACAGCCCTGAGCAAGATAAAGTGGCCACTGAAAAGTCATGCATGGTTCAATGAATGTTTGGGTGAGTAAAGAAGGACATATGGCCACAAGGGGCCGACAAACACTGTATTTTCCATTTGATCCCATCTGAAACGCAGTCTTTATTTCAACTGTACATCATGACAGATCTAACAAGTTTTTTGCAATGTCCTTTTTAACTCAAAACCAGTGTTCATTGACCTCTCTTTGTGGGGTACTACTATACGGTGATTCTGGTGTGTTGGGAAAAAAAATCCATCCCATCCTTGGAGGAAGAACAAGTTACACTTCATGGTCCCCAGCTCTAGAAAAAGAAGCCTTTATTTATCACATGTTCACTCAAGCACAGACTGAAGCACAGTGAAATTCCTGCTCTGCATTTAACCCATCTGAAGCAGTGGACACACACGTGCACACACAAGTGAGCAATGAGCACACACACGTACCCAGAGCAGTGGGCAGCTATGCTACAGTGCCCGGGGAGCAGTTGGGGGTTAGATGCCTTGCTCAAGGGCACTTCAGCCCAACCTTCAAGCCATGGCTGCCCCATAGTAACCTAACCTAACCTAACCACGTATCTTTGGACTTTGGACTGTGGGGGAAACCGAAGACCCAGTTTAATTAACTACTCAAATTCATTGTAAATGCCAGACCCGATCTGAACAATGTTTGGTTGACTTGGCCAGATTTGCAGCAGTAGGGTGGCCACTCCCTTTCTGCGCACTCACACACCTATGCTGCCATGCAAAGGCAAACTGCAGTACCTGCAGCAAAAGAGAGTCAAATAGCATCACCTATTTGCTATTGGACCATCTTTTGCCACTGATACAATATACAGATACTGCAGTTTGCCTCTGCATGACAGTATGGGCAATTTAGAGTACCCAGTTAACCTAACTGCATGTCTTTGGGGGAAACCGGAGCACCCGGAGAAAACTCACACAGACACAGGGAGAACATGCAAACTCCACACAGAAAGGCCCCCGTTGGCCACTGGGCTTGAACCCAGAACCTTCTTGCTGTGAGGCAACAGTGCTAACCACTACACCACCATGCTGCCCCCATTTCTGTCCCCCAAGGTACAATCTACACTAATGTACCCCCGAGGGCTCATTATTGGACTTCAAGGTAACTATGTGTACCTTTTTTAGGACCAAAAAGGTACATATATGTCCCCAAGCAGTATCTAAAGGGTACAAATAAGTATCTTAGTGGGTACTGCCCAAGTGACAAGCCGTTGTACTCCTAAACGTACAATGATGTACTTTATTTTCTGAGAGTGTACATTGTTAGTTATTAAATTGTCTGGCTTTACATTAATAGCCTGATTTTTTCCCCCTGATATTTTCAGTTTTCAAGTCATATTGATGGTGTGCATGCTTCTGTGGTGATCTCATTCTTAGTTAACTTTGCTACAATATTAAATAAGAATCTAGGATTATTTTGGTTCCTTGTAATCTGTTTTCTCCAGATAATATGAGAACAAGTTGATATATAGTAATTCCAACAGATAATATAAAGACGACAAGTTATTAAGGACTAAGTTTATATGTAAGCAAATTGTGATGATTTTTCATCATCTATAAAGGTTATTTGCCTCTTTTAAAAATGATGGCTATTATTTGTGTGGATTGTCCCCCCCCCCCAAAAAAAAAGTTTTAGTACATGGCTACTTGGAATTGTGATTTGATTGTATTGCAGATATTGAGTTATGCCCACCATTTTTTAATTAATAATGTTGAAAAAAATAAACTAAATAAATTATAGGATTGAGCTGAAGAGTTTATGGTATAAATATACGTTTAATAGTAGGTCCTATACTTTAGGTTTTCTCGCTCATGACACGAATGCAGTTAAAAGCAAGCTGGGCAAGTCCTGTTGGATTTTAACAGGGTGCGAGAACTTTGTGCATTGACATAATACAACCCCGATTCCAAAAAAGTTGGGACAAAGTACAAATTGTAAATAAAAACGGAATGCAATAATTTACAAATC
>JAODOK010000025.1:64966659-64978430 GCA_027576575.1 Netuma bilineata | reverse complement strand
TCTTCACAGCCAGCTCACTCCATCTTTGTATGCCTGATCTGCCAAAGGAAGTTCCATGCTCGTATTGGTCTCATCAGCCATCAAAGAACCCACCGCACCTCCACATCAACTCATCAGTAAATCATTCACATCGTCTCACCTGTCACAAATGATGCTCTTGGTCATCGTTGCAAATGACAGACGAACAACATGCAGAAATATAGAAAATTCTAAAGGGTTCACAAACTTTCCAGCATCACTGAATCTTTTTGTTTGTTTGTTTGTTTGTTTCTTTCTTTTGAATTTGTTTTTCCCTTTAAATTGTTAATTTGACAATGAATATCAGAAAGTACAATATAAGGATATATAAAATTATTCATTTTATTTTTGTTGTTATTTTAAATGTTGTTGTTGTTGTTGATGATGTTGAACATGAAGGCAGAGAAGGAACTTCATAAGCCTGCATAGTTTTAGGATAAAGGACATCAAGGACTATGTGAATTATCTGAATTATGGTTCCTTCTGGTGCAGCATGTTGTGTGTTCAGAATAAAGTGTTTGAATTATATTGGCTATTTGACAGAATTGAAATGGCATGGTAATTAACAACAATAATGTGATGGAACATGTCTCAATATATCATTTGAGCATTTTAGTATGTTTAAAATGTTAAATTAAATTTGTTATAACTGTTAACAAAATCAACAATTTATTATTTGCTCCTGATTTAATTGTCCATTGCAACATACAGTGCTGATTCTGTCTTTAAAATATTCAGGTCAATCGATGCAGGTGGTCATCAAAGTATATTATATTGCGGCCAGCTGGGTTTTAAATTATATGGCTATTATTTTTTAATTACAGCATTTGTGTGGCCACCTATCAAATTGCTTTCCAGGTGAGTGCTTTTTTTTTCACAGGAGACTGTTTTGTCCCTTTTAAATGCATAGCCAACCACAACTACTCACACCACTGGGTCGTATTGCACTCTATCTGCGCTGCCTTCCTTCAGTCCTTGCCTAAAGCACAACCTCAGTTGGAAGTGTTTCTTTATATTTCTATCCAAATAACAATGCAAAATAGTGACTTCCATGTATATTAAATTGAATATTTTATCGTAACAAGGGATAAGTTTCTTGTCTAAATTGTGAGAGACATTTTGCCTTGTGCACAAAATTTTCCTCCTAAATGCCCATGTCCTGTGCCCGCTGGTGATCTGATGAAAACTGGAGCAGATGCATTTTAAAAGGAGAGGTTTGACAATCCATCATCTACTACAAGCATGTTGATATTTTGCTTGTGGACTGTATTCTTTATTCAGTCATGACAAATTCATTTATTTGTGTATTTGTTCACTGACAAACTGTTGTTTTTTGTTTTTTTTTTTGGCTTATGGTCAAACACCATGAGGGCCTTTTGATATATCACACATGATGGTCTTCTGTTGATAAAAAATCACAGATCATAAATTCTTTCTATCAATAGATAACTATCCTATTCATGATGAGAAGCATGTTAGTGAATACAAAATTTCCTTCTGTGAACAGACAACAGATACGAATGCATTTTTTTTGGTGTTTTTTATGACAAGTACAATTGAGTCTCACCTATATCCAAATTAGATTTGAATGGCTGTAAACTGTCAAAATTTTATTTCATTGACTATACTCAATAGTGTATGTTTAAGTTTGACATTATTTGGCTAAAATAATATATATGCATGCAGAATTTAACAATTGGATTATTAAAGTTATTTCAAGGCCATTTTACCCATCATATTTTTCTTTGTATTTAGTTCAGGTTTAAACAGAATAATATAACATTTAGGTGTAAATATACAGAAGAGTAGAGCAAAACTAGAGGCCAAAATTGCAAATATCTCCACAGCGACAGTAAATTTTCCAGGAGAGCTGACATAAGCTGGAATAAAGGTGATCCACACTGCACAGAAAATGAGCAAACTGAATGTGATGAATTTAGCTTCATTAAAATTATCTGGCAGCGTTCTAGCTAGAAAAGCCAAAACAAAACAGACAGAGGCAAGAACTCCTATATAGCCCAGCACGGCCCAGAAACCAAGAGCTGAGCCCAAGTTACATTCTAATATGATCTTTTCCTTGTAGTGGTTCATGTTCTTATATGGGAAAGGAGGAGAAATTGTTAACCAAAGCACACAAATCAGGACTTGTATAAATGTAAATGCAAGTACACTAAATCTCTGTTGTAGAGGCCCAAACCATTTCATGACATTACTGCCTGGAAGTGTAGCCCTGAAAGCCACTAATACCACTATTGTTTTCCCCAAAACACAGGAGATGCAGAGAACGAAGGTGATCCCAAATGCTGTGTGGCGTACTATACAGGACCACTGAGAGGGTCGACCAATGAAAGTAAGCGAACAGAGGAAACACATAATCAGGGAGAAAAGCAGCAGGAAACTCAGCTCTGAGTTGTTAGCCTTAACAATGGGGGTGTCCTTTTCTATTAGAAATAAAATGGCGACTAGAACAGTTAACGTAGCTCCAAACAAAGAAAAAAGGACCAGTACCATCCCCATAACTTCAGTAAATGAAAGAAACTCTATGACCTTTAACACACATTTATCTCTCTCAGTATTAGGCCAATACTCTCCTGGACACTGCTCGCAGTTATCTGAATCTGCAAAATAATCATGGTTATTCAGATTAAGAAGGAAAATAAACTTTTTCTTGAGTTTTTATTGATGAATGCCATTGTTTAGTGACTGTACCCTAAATAATAAAATGATGATACAAAATGTACAATTCACAACTTGTCTTTGAAACTTGGTAAAGCTGAAATTACCTGTCTGGTTACTGATCTCTCCCGCTGCACATGGTATACAGTCATAGCAGCAAATAGGCCTTCCTTTCTGTGCTGCTTTTCTGGTTCCTGGAGGACAGCTCTCACTGCACACAGACCTTGGCTTCTAATATGAACAATATATTATGCCTACAATCATTATTTTTCACTATTACTCTATTTTACTTTAGACTGTTCCATAACCTTCAAATTATAAGGTTCTATCTGTCCTGAACCACTATTTTGCTGCAAAAACGTTCACATATATTCAGTGCTATGGAGATAACATTATTAGAACATTCATATTTTGCCAGAAAAGTTAGATAGGGCCTTACAGGAGTTAACAGTGTGTGTGTGTGAGAGAGAGAGAGAGAGAGAGAGAGCGATTCACACTCATATGGACAATTTAGGATATCCAAATGAACTTAATCTGGAAGTTTTTTGACTGTGGTTGCACCCTAAAGAAACCCACGCAGGCATGGGAGAACATGCAAACTCCACACAGAAAGGCCCCAAGCAACCAGAACATTCAAAACCAGAACCTGCTTGCTGTTAGGTTAACATGGGGCAGCCTTGGGCTGACATGCCCTTGAGCAAGGCACCTAACCCCCAACTGCTCCCCAGGTGCTGTAGCATTGCTGCCCACTGCTTTGGGTATGTGTGTGTGTGCATGCATGTGTTCACTGCTTCAGATGGGTTCAATGCAGAGGACAAATTTCACTGTGCTTGAGTGTGCATGTGATAAATAAAGGCTTCTTCTTCTGTGAGACGACAGGGCAAACCAATGCACCACCGTACCACCCAGTGTAGATTATATGCCATAAAAACTTAGAATGAGCAAATATTTATGTACCTGTCTTTCCTCTCCAGCCCACATTATATCCTCGACATTTAGGACAAACTGTTGTCCACTTGGCAAAGAGGAGTCATAATAACCCACTTTCTTAAAGACCACTTCTCCATTGAGCCCTCGTTGCCAGTTGAGCACATCATATTTTGCAGCTGTTGCCCCATTGTTGTCAAACCACACTTGATCTCCTACTTTGGTAGTAAAATTGACCTTTTTTAAAGACTCAACAACCTTTAAGAGGAAAACAAAAACAAGTATTCATTTCATTTCATGACAATATAAGACATGGATATCACCCGATTTGCTTCTTTTTTCTTTTGTTACCTGCCATGGTTGTATTATTTTCTCTTTCTCACAACTCTGGTTTTCTGTGCATCCCAGCAGGCTGTGCAGAGAATGTGCTACAGCATAAACTGCATTGTAGACATTATTTGCATATCTCAATTCTGATATATCCTTACTGTAGTTTTTAAATTGAATAAGATTTTCATATTTGCTGCAGGCCCTTTCAGGTTGAGAAACATTTCCCTCTGTATATAAGCAAGGGATTGCTGTTTGCCAAAACCCATTGACAGCATAGTCAGCAAAACCACCAATGTTCAATTTTCCCACATCAAAACCAATGGCCCCTGCCAATATGTTGTAACTTCCTGGCGTTACTAGTTCGACAGCAGAGATCCATGCCTCAACACCAATCATCTGGTAGCCAGTGACATTCTTTAGAATAAGCTGGTCTGTTAGAACGTTCATTTCACCGTAGGTGAGAAATGCAATAATTACTTTGGCAGTGCCTTTCTGAATAACATCAGCCACTTTTATTATTTTCCCAGGATCTGACCTCTGAAACTTCACAGAGTACTCAACACATATTCCTTCCTCTTTGGCTGCATTCAGAAAAATGGCCATTCCACTGTTGCCATAGTCATCATCACTGTTCACAGCTCCCACCCATGACCAGCCAAAGTGCTTGACCAAATATGTCAATGCTCTACTCTGGTAGTAGTCACTTGCTATAGTCCTAAAAAAAGAGGGGTACTCTTTTCTGTTGCTCAGACATTCACATGTGGCAGCATGACTTATCTGAGAAGAGAAGGACAGTTAAATAATAATAATAATAATAATAATAATAATAATAATAATAATAATAATAATAATAATAATAATGTCTTTTTGGTAAAAAAAAAAACAGGAAAATATCTTAGTGCTTCAAAAAGGCTTTAACTGTTCATACCTGAACTAATTTAGACAGAATATAATCAAACTAAAATTACAATAGAATAATATAATCTGTGAGAATATTTTTTTATTATTTTACAAAAATATTATGTACAGTGTAAATATAAAATATTGCTATGATGTGGCAATAGTACTCAGTTGTACCACTGTGCTGCCTGGAAGAATAATACAGATATATAATGATTTACCGTGAGAAACTGCTCAACAAATGAAGACAATATTCCCCTGTCCAGTTCACATGTGTAACTATTGAAGAAATACTTATAAAATATTAAATAATTTATTTTTTTACCACTGGGATTTTAAAGGGTCCAATTGCTCTTGTGAGAGCTATTATCGGAGAAGAACCTGACTCCCCTATGATGGCTTGTACTTCTGCTTGTCCAGAGCATGTACCATCTGCTCTTCTGTCCATACCATTCATGAATGCCATGGCTGCTTTCATAGACAGCAACCTTGAGTGATAATTGTCATAAATTCTGTAGCCAACTGAAATATTTGGGAGCAAAGTGTTGCTTTTGTTGATTTCCTCAATTGCAAAAGTCATGGTCTGAGCAAAACGTAGTTGTCTGAGGTTAATTCTACAAATATCAATCAACATAAGAGAATTCACAAGCATCTTTTTTACATTTTATGCTAAATATAAAACATACAGTTAAGAAATACAGAATAAATTGAGATTTCCTAAAATGATGTGAATGTTTAAACTTCAACAAACCTAATGCAGTTTAAAGGTGGAGGTTTTACAGTATATGCCACTGACTGCATCTGCGGACACACATTTACTGAAAAAATAGCTCCCATTATCACATCTCCATCTTTAGATAGCAGAGGATCCTCTGGGCTTTCCACAATATGGCAATTTTCTCCCTTTGCCAGGCTAAGAGTAAGGAGGTATACAATTAATAACATCACAAAGTTTGTCCAGTGTTTTTTCTGGTTTATTCCTCAACATATGTATCATTCACATATTTATAAACATCCTCCAATTATTATGGGTATGACAATTTATTATGGACAAATCAGAGAGTGAGTGAGTTTTGTGATGTCATTCAGGGACAGGATTAAGGGATAGGATGCGACCTGCAAACTTGTTATAACTGGTAAAAATTCTATTTTTATCAATGCATATGTGGCATGACACATGTTATATACACATATTACATATGGCTGGTTGTTTTAAAGGACACTAACAGTAGAATAGCAAATCTGACAACACTCTCCTGGGAATTTCAACCAAGGAATTCTGTAACCCCCAATTGATACCAGATAGCTCAAAAGGCATGCAGATTTGTTCTACTTATGAGGCAAGAGTCATAGTTCTATCCAACAATAATATTTATTCACAATTTGCCAATATAAAAACATTAAAAGACAATCACTTGTTGGCAGGGTAAGGAAGTTTAACTAGAGCTGGGGCTTACTCATGGTGAGGTAGGCCCACAGCGACAGAATCCAAAAAAAAGTCACCCTGTGCATACACACAAACAAGTGAAGTCGATACTGGGGACTCAAGACACAGCACACGGAAAAGAGATCCCACCACTGACTGAAGACACCAACCCCACCATCACAGATGCCCAGCTCCAAAAGAAAGATAAACACAATTAGCGGGATTACCCTTACAACAAAAACACACAATGTAATAAATCAGTGGCCAAATGATGAAACATAAAAAGTGGTTATCAGCAGCTCTCAAAATGGCCTCCTGCCAGTGATATAACTTAAAAATTAATTAAACAAACAAACCCCTTATAATAGAAGAAAACAGGAAACTAATAATTGATGCTAAATTGTCAAAATACACAAATTAGTGTCATGTTTTCACATGACACTAATAGAGTAAGTACTAGAGTAATCCCACACTACAATTTTCAAGGATATAATAAAACTACACAAAGCAGTAATATTTAATAGACAGGCAGCTGTGTAACTTCTACTCAAACAAAGAATAAAATAATTTATACAACAATAAAGGAAATTAGGCTGCAATGCTACAGCTTAAGTACAAAATAATTATATTATTTTATAATTTTAATTATATTATCTATCAAAACAACCTAAATTGAACCCTGCTCACAACCAAATGTGTTGTCATTCAGACTTAAGACGGCCCAGGTTAAAAAGGCATATAATAAAGTTAAACCATTTCAGGAAACTCAACTAGAAGCAAAAGCAGCAGCGTTCCTGCAGTGTGCACTACGATAGCAGTCACAGCTCCTCAATGAGGCTGCAAACACCAACAGCAGGCCATTTCATTCAGGTAGCATCACTCTCACGAGCAGGCGGATGAGGGAGCCTGCAGGGCCTAGTCTGCTACTGCAGCTGTTACCAACAGCAATCGACAGGAGGGTCACTGCTGAGAGCAGGAGAAGCAACAACTGATCTGCGACAGTGCGGAAGCAAGGTGCACTAGAAACAGGGCACACACTCAGCATGAAAGGAACAGTGCAAGAGAATGACCTGCTTTTATAGTGCATCCCCAAGTGATGATTGGCCAGTTATCACCAAGTGATTTAATGCCTATAGACCCATTTAGGCCAAATACCACTACAACAGATCTTTTTTTCTGCTACAATCTACCCCTCCTTCTTGCATTGTCTCTCCAACAATGGACAAATCAAGGCAAGTCACTAAAGCTAGCACCATGGCCTAAAAAGAGCAAGTCAATTCAAGTCAAGTCAAGTTTATTTTTAAAGTGCTTTTAACAATACTGTAGACATTGTCGCAAAGCAGCTTCACAGAAAATTAAAGACTTTAAACATGAGTTAATTTTATCTCTAATTTAGCCCCAATCAGCAAGCCTGTGGCAATGTTGGCAAGGAAAAACTCCCTCAGATGATATGAGGAAGAAACCTCAAAAGGAACCAGACTCAAAAGGGAACCCATACTCACTTGGGTGATAACAGATAATGTGATTATAAATCACTTGTTTCTGTAACAGTGTCCTATGTAGTTACAAAATAAATTTGTGAAACCAGGAAAGTTATTATAATTTTAACATGAAGTCTGCTTTGTTGAAGTTATAAACCATTCATTGATGGAACTTTGAGTACAAAACTGTTCATGACAACTACAGTCCTAAAGTTAGCAAGTCAACTGAAGTCCTCGGACATAAAAATGTATTACTGTATGTGTCCAGAGTCATCTTCCAAGTGTGACTTTTGACTGTCCATATGAGGCCGTCCTCCACAGGAGCAATGTTTTGAGAATCCAGCCAGATGTAGGGCATGAGGATGGATCATCTCAAAGAGCAGAAACTCCACTGGACACAGGATCAAGAGGGTTTGCAGCCCCAGCCTGCCAATTCCCCCACAGGCCTTGGGAGGTGGTGGATACTGGAGTGCTGGCCCACAGTTGATCGTATTGTCCTCTGCAGTGACGTGTCACTTGTATCGGTGTAACTAATGGATGGAATAGCCACACAGACTGGTGATTGAGCCGTTGTTGCTAGAGGTGGAGCCAAGGATGAACCTGGCACAGTGGGGGCCAATTCAGATCATGCAGGCAGCAACTGAGGTGTGGCTTGACTTTCTGTAATTGGACTGGTGGATGGCTGAGCAGTTAACACATGAGAAACCTCAGGATTCAGGACCAACAGGTTACCGTCACATGACAGTTCGTCATTAGAAACTGGCTTGTTGATGCAAGGTGGACTATTGGTCCCAGAATGACTGGAGGAGTCTACTTCAGTCATTGCCTTTAACAAGGTGCGATGGACACATTTCACCTTCAATTGGTCATCCACTGGTGCAATAGTGTATACTGCTCCATCCTTCTTGGGTGCTTTTAAGACTCAATACACCACAGAGCCCCACAGGTCCTGAGTCTTATGATGCCCTCTTGCACTGCAGTCACAGAGAAACAGTAGCTGACCCTCTATCAATGGTGCGCCTTGAACTTGCCCATCATAATTTTGCTTTCGGTGCTGAGCAGAAACTTTCAACTGCTCCCGGGCCCCTTCAAACGTCATCTGGAGTTGGGCCTGGTGTTCCTGAATCCATTCATGGATGCCCCCACTGACAGGATCTTGAACTCTACCCAACAGGAAGTGAAACAGGAGGATAGGTTCATGACCGAACATAAAGAAAAAGGGAGACTCACCAGTTGCCTGATCAGGAGTAGTGTTATAACAGTAGAGGACCTGGGGCAAACAAACATTCCAATCCCTCATCCAGGACACAGGCAGAGTGCGCAGCAGGTTGTGGAGGGTCCTATTAAAACGTTCACACTGGCCATTGCTGGCTGTATGATATGGGGCTGTGTGAGACTTCTCAATCCCATAAAGGCCATAAAGCTGCTGAATAAGAGTGCTCTCAAAATTATGGCCCTGGTCTGAAATGTATATGAGCCAGGACACTAAACATCAAAAAACATTCCACCACCAAAACCTGGGACACTGTGGAGGCACATTGATCATGGGTGGGGATGGCAAGAGTATACTTACTAAAACATCACTCCTCACCAAAACATTTTCCACTCCATTAACAGCAGGCTCAAAAACAGCAAAGATCAACAGCTAGGATCTCATTGGGTTGTGAGGCCAAGAGATGTCCCATGAAGCTCTGTGCAGCTGACTAGGTGTCTTTGGCATCTTGGCACAACTCACAGGTCTGACACCACTGCATTACCTCTGTGGACATACCTGGCCAGTAATGCCAGGACTGAAGGAGGGCCAAGGTCCTCTCCACAGCTTGATAGCCATGATCCTGGTGAACCCGAGTCAGCACATCCTTTGTTAAAACAGCAGGCAGCAGCAGCTGAAACATCACTTTCACACCATCAAGGTGATCAACCTGGTGATACATGACTCCATTTCTCTTGACCAGGCAATCCCACTGCCGAAGTAGTATCAAGGCAAACTGAAATAACTGCTTCCATTCCTCATAGCTGGGATGCTGTTTTTGTCTCCAGAACACCAAGACTTCCTGAATTACCAGGTCAGCCTGCTGAAGGGCACGAATGTCTGAGAATATATACTGAGGTAAGACAGTAACAGCAACTTGGATTACTGGAGTCTTCTGCAGTTGCAAAGCTTGCTGAAGGAGTTTAGGTAGTGAGGTGCCAGGAAGAATCACTTCCACAGCCTGTGGGCCAGGTTAATGCTGATGAGATACGGTGTTTATGTCCCTGCTACTTCTCCCAGACCAATACTTTATCTCAAGGTCAAAGGAGGCAAGTTGGGCTGCCCAATACTGTTCAGTAACACCAAGTTTGGCTGATAAGTGACTGAGTGGATTGTTGTCCTTGTAAACCAAACACTTGTGGCCCAACAAGTACTCTCTGGATTTCTCCCACTTAAGGGCCAAAAACTCCACGATAACTCGCATCAACCTCCAGGATGAAAGGCAGGGAGAAGTCAGCATAGGCAAACACTGGTGCTGTGGTGAGGTTGGTCTTCACGGTCTCAAAACTTCTGTGGCACTCCTCTGTCCAGTTCTCTTTGATGCACCCCAATTGCCTCTTTTAGGACCTGGTGCCTCCCAACTTTGCCACCGGCCAATGCAGTGGGGCTGCTAACTTGGCAAAACCCTCCACGAAATGGCAGTAATAGCTGGCAAACCCCAAAAAGGACCACAGCTCTGACACAGTAGTAGGGGGCTGCCAGTTAGTGACTACTTCTACCTTGCTGGGATCAGTGGAGACCCCCTCATTGGAGAGGACATGGCCCAAGTAGCACACTTCCTGTTGGGGAAAAAAAAGGCACATTTGGTGAGCTTTGCCTTGAGCCCCTCCTATTCCAGCCAACCCAGCACCATATCCAACTGCTCCAGGTGCTGTGCCACTGTAGAAAAGAAAACCACAGTGTCATCAATGTAGAGAAGCAGTGATTGGCCTTGTTGGTCACCAAAGATCCTCTGCATCAGCCTCTGGAATGTACTGGGAGTGTTACAGAGCCAAAAGGGCATCCAGTTCCATTCAAACAACCTGAAGGTCATGCAGATGCTTTGTCCAAGAAGGGCCAAAGTTGTCTCCACCTGCTGAAGAGACTGAGGTCCTTTGGAGAAACACTATTGAGGACATTCTACAACACTGTGGTAGCATCTGCTATCTTCTTTGTCATGGTCTGTTGGAGATGTGGAAGTACTGAGAGAGACAGAAAAAGGCTGAACAAGCTGGTGAAACGGGCCAGCTCTATTCTGGACAGCCCTCTGAATTTCATTGAGGTGGTGTGTGAGAGGAGGATGTTAGCTAAGCTAAAGTCAAATCATGGACAACACCTCTCACCCCCTACATGAGACTGTTGGTGCTCTGAGCACCTCCTTCAGCAGCAGACTGCTGAACCCATGGTACAAGAAGGAACACTACTGCAGGCCTTTCATCCCAACTGCTGCCAGACTTTTCAATGACAGCCTGGCATAATGTAGCACTGTTTCTCAATGTCACTATCACCTTTTTGTCACTGTCACTTTACTCGCATCTCATTGCCATCATCTACTTATGCTGTGCAACAATATTACTATTTGGTACAATATCATTTTCATTTGCAAGTATTTTCTTATTCATGTGTCACTCTCATAATTGTTCTGTACAATTATGTTCATACCCTGTGCTTTTTTTTTGTCATTTAATGGTTACTTTACACACATTCCATCCTAGTTAGTTATGTTATGCTGTGCAATAACATTCACTACCTGGTGCAATAATTCTATTTCAGTTGCCAGTATTTTATTAGTGCAATATTGCTACTTCAGGTGAAGTACTACTCTTACTTAAAGCATATACACAGAACCATGGCCTCACTTTTTGTTTATAAATGCCTTGAGCCCTCAAGAATGGCACAGGAATAGTTTTAAGCATTAACAATAAATCCATCCATCCATTATCTGTAGCTGCTTATCCTGTTCTACAGGGTCGCAGGCAAGCTGGAGCCTATCCCAGCTGAC
>JAODOK010000025.1:64884091-64897363 GCA_027576575.1 Netuma bilineata | reverse complement strand
ATGCAAACTCCGCACAGAAAGGCCCTCTCCGGCCACGGGGCTCGAACCCGGACCTTCTTGCTGTGAGGCGACAGCGCTATCCACTACACCACCGTGCTGCCCTGACCTTAGACCTTTTGATCTCAAAATCTAATCAGTTCATGTTTGTCCCAAAGTGCACAAACGGTGAAAGTTTGGTGAAATTCCTTTCATTAGCCTTAGAGATATCGCGTTCACAAGGTTTCGGGACAGACGCACGCACAACCCGAAAACATAATGCCTCCTACACCTTACGGTGGCGGAGGCATAAAAAAAACCCCACCCCAAGCACCCTACACACAAACACCCAGAGCGATCGCATCGTGACGTTTTTGAATCAGTGCTTCAATGTGAGTCAGTGAACCTAAAGTTTCGGGCACGCATCGCAAATAGCCTGCGCACACAACCTGCTTGTCTCAGGTCACCAGATATTTACATGCACATGACTGCTAAATCTTTTCACAGATTAAAATTTGAATGCAATTGTTAAAGGAATTCTTGAACATATCTACCAAAAGCACATTGAAAGTGAAGATTTTCTTACCAAATTCAGAGAAGATACGGCGCAGTTTCTCACTGTCAAAATCATCTCCAAAGTTCTTGATGTAAACATTGGTAAACTCCATGGCCTTTGCGCCAAACTCTGCCTCACGCTCCTTACGGGATTTAAAATGCCCAACAAAACTTCATACGGAATCCAGAAATAAGCAGAAAGAGAAGGGAAAAGAAAAAAAAAAAAAAAGACTGACAAACTCAAAAGTAGATTAGATGGATCACATTTATAGTTCATCATCACAATAAACCGAAAGTATGCTATGCAGAAGCACTAAAGGCAGGGACAATGTAAACTGCTCCCGATTTCGTTTCACAGGCCTGCTGAACATCTGAAACTCATCCTAACCATCACTGACAAACTGCCATTTCAGCTCAAGCGCACCGACTTATTCTCCCCAAAGGACAGACTGGGCCTAGACTGCTTTCCAGCTCTTTATCTGCCTCTTTTCTGAGCAAAGAAAAGGTCAAGACATTCTTATCAGGAGATAGTTTACTGCCATTTCTACTTTTGGTAGTTACGATATGGTTCTTGTTACAATTCGTACTAAATAAAAATCGACCAGCTCATGAACACAATCGGACTTTATACTTAAATATAGGTTAAACAGGGTTCATTCAACTTATGGATTTTTAAACATACTCTGCAGAGCGACATTAAAGCTCAGTGCAAGTAAGCCACATTGTTCTGGTTTAAAGAACATGCCATAGGCAAGCAATTTATGATGGGTCCTGACTGAAGACGTAAACATTACGTAAGCCATCACCTATTACAGTCAAGATATTCTTTTTATTCTTGTGGAATATTTAAAAACTGCCCTTGCTGTCATCAACTAGCTGAGGGAGATAATGGTGCATCATACAGAAGTATTCATTGTACACTTGTACCTCCAGATATGATTTACAACCAGATGCCTCCCTTACTTAGTCCTTATTTATAACGGAAAACATTTTCCTAGCCATTTATTCAGGCTAAAAATTATTGCTTGTTTTGAAAACCAAGCATCTTTTGCACATCTGTACAAACCCCAGTTTATAAAGTGGCCCGGTGTACAAATAGACCAGAGTACGTAAAGACTCAGCACTTACACTTTGCGATCATTCAAGAGCATGCCGTTCATGGTTTCAATGGCTCGCTTCGCTGCCTCCTGGGTCTCGAAGTGCACAAATCCATAACCTTTTGAGCCATTTTCGTCACATACCACCTATCCAGGAACATATCACCACAAATTTCATATTCAAAAACACATGCTTAAATCATAATATTACATTGCTTTGAACTCTAATGCACATGATCACATTTAAAGCACTAATAGCATCTATTTAATACAGGTAGGAATCTTTACACCACCAAAGATTTAACATGATTGATTAAAGGGCGCAAGTATGAATTTGACCATCTTTTAACATACACATGGTGCACTTGATTGCCTGTGCCTTCACTTTTCATCACCCAGTTGGTTTAACTATAGAACATGTCAAAAACACACTACCTGGCCAAAAAAAAAAAAAATACCATTTGGATTCAAATAAACAACCGATTAGCTGGCACCAATTCTTTTAACCCTGAATGATGCAGTGAGTAGCTTCTCATTTCTTTAACAACCATGTTGGAAGACGTATCCCGTGGTCGTGAAAAAGATATTACTGGGTTTCAGAAGGATCAAATTATTGGCCAGCATGAAGCAAAGAAGATCGCTGAAATGACTGCAACTGGGTGAAGAATTGTCCAACGCACTACTCAACTCAAGTTTGCAGAAGAAACGTGGTCCGGGGGGAATCACTTAGCGAGGTCGAATTGCTTTAAAAGAGGAGCACTCACGGCTATATTTAACAGTGAAAGTAAGAGCATTTCCACATGCACACACAATATATATGATGAGAACTCACAGGATTGGGACTAAACAGCTATCAACATAAGAAAACCGCTTGTTCGTGAGATTAATCAGGAGAAAAGGCTTCGTTTGGCTATGGACCATAAAGACTAGACCCTGTAGCAATGGACAAAGGTCATGTGGTCTGATGAGTCCAGATTTACTCTATTCCAGAGTCATGGGTGTGTCAGGGTAAGAAGGGAAGCACATGAAGCAATGCATCCACCATGTATAGTGGTCACTGTAAAACACCTCTGGAGGCAGCGTTATGATCTGGGGTTGCTTCAGTTCGTCAGGTCGAAGTCCAAGTCAGCAGACTACCTGAATGACCAGGTCATCCCATGAATGGATTGGGATATTCCAGGACGGCAATGGCAACTCAAATTGTGAAAGTGGTTTAGGAATCATTTTCACACATGAATTAGCCATCCCAGAGAGTGCTGACCTTAACCCATTTGAAAGTCTTTGGGATGTGTTGGACAAGACAAGACTTTACAGAGTGGTTGGACTTTCCCGTCATCAAGACAAAGCCTCTGTGAAAAATTAACGCAAATCTGGACAGACAGAAATATTTGTGACGCAAGATTGTCGAAACAATGCTATAGTGAACATGCACCGTAATCAAAGCTAGAGACGGTCCAACAAAATATTAGGGTGCATGAATTTATTTTTTTGACCAGACAGTTTACTTTATAAAAAAATAAATTCCTTCATGTTGTATTTAAACTGACTTTACATTAAAAATTATGGACCTGTGCACTGACGTAAAATAATTCAAAAAGACAGACAATCAAGATACACCCAAGAATCCCCCCCCCCCCAAATCCTTATTATTTATTACAAAGCAGCTTTACAGAGATTCAGGCCAAAGACCTGCTTCACACCAACATGGGTAAATTTGAAAAACCATTTTCCACCATATTAACATTGTCAGTTTGTCATTTTCACTTGATGCAATGCTTTACGTATGGCTGCTGTACAGCTATCAACCACTCCAGAAGTTCCTCTCTCCCCCCCATGTACTGCTTTTTATAGAATAATAATTTTTTTTTTTTTAAAAGTCAAACATTAAAGTAAACTTCCCAATACAGAAACAGTATTGCAGTACGTTCCACTATGTTGAAATTGTGACCATCATGTGACAATTACACACTATATGGACACCTGATCATCACGCCCATTATGTGCTTGTTGAACACCCCACTCCCAAACCATGAGCATTAATGTGGAGTTTGTCCACCCTTTGCTACCAGAACTGCCGCCACTCTTCTGGGAAGGCTTTCCAATAGATTTGAGCATGGCTATGGGGATTTGCCCATTAGTGAACTTGTGCAATGATGCCATACGATGTCTGGCATGCACCAATGGCTCAGTATCCTCTCTGGGGAGTGAATTCAGAGAATAAAAGACTTCTTTAATCTAGCTTTTGGTTAACGTTGTATACCTATTGCTACATTACCTGTGACTATGTCTCATTGTGTTTTAGACTTTTAATTATTCTGTTATTGTGACGCACTTTGTGACTTTTGTCTGGGAAAAGCGCTATATAAATAAATTTTACTTTCCTTAATTCAGAAAGACATTTTATCCTCTAGTCGAAACCAGTGGCTTGGTGAGAAAAAGCCAGAACGGACATGTTTTTAAAAATTACCCGTGTTAGTGCTTAAGCCTAAATCTTAGGTGAACTAACGGGAAGGAAAACAGAAGCTTGCGTGATGCTGACCTTACATGACAAGATGTTGCCAAAGGCAGAGAAGGTGTCGTAAAGCGCCTTGTTGTCGATCGACTCGTCCATGTTCTTAATGAAGATGTTCCCCACTCCAGACTTCCTCAGACAAGGGTCTCGCTGCGACCACATGATCCTGATTGGACGACCCTTTATCACTTCGTAGTTCATTGTGTCCAGTGCACATTCCGCTGCAACAGAAAAGTACAATTACTCTCAGTTTGTGACCTTAATATTATAAAAGATTTTAATCTCGAGGAGTCATTTTTAGATATGGGACATCAAAGACTTGAGATTTCACTGAGCAAACCCAAAATGTTCAGTAATCTAACTCTGAATCAAAAGGTGGATAGATGCATGTTTCGGGGTATTAAGATGCCACAATTAAACAATGAATCTATATAGTAGGGTTGTTACAGTATGGGTAGTATCTCACTGGGCTGTGACAGCCCGCGACTAGTTAGAGACACAATTGCGATAAAATATGAGAATTAGCAACAATTTTCACTTGGACTCACACTGAATTGATATTCGCATATTTTACCGCAACTGTGTCTCCAACTAGTTGCAGGCTGTCGCAGCCTGGCTTTCCCTTGGCAGGCAGGGAAGTAGAGGAAGCCTCACGGAAACTGACTTGAGAAGGGTTCGTGACAGCTTTGCGACACCAGCAACGCGTTTGCGGCTATTTCAAGAGAAATTTTGCCGCACGAATTTTTTGAACATGTTCAAAATTTCAGCGATGAACGAGCGACACTTTGCGACTCATGAGAGGAAATTGAGAAGCCCCCGCGAAGGTTTCAAAACACTTTTGAAACTCTCTCGCGAATGACGTTTGCAATTTGTCGCAGCCCAGTGAGATACTGGCCTATCATTATTTCACCATTAGTCAAAGTGTTGATTGGATGATTCTCAGCATTGATTTTTCAAAAACACAGATTAAAACTCGCGTGCACAAAAAAAAAAAAAAGGTTAGCATTGCAGGTACCAAGATATGCCTGCCGTTTATTTAATTAATAAGGTTTTTAATTTTTTTTAAATAAATCATTAGGTGGGATTGAGCTGAAGAGTTCATGGTATAAATTTATATTTAATAATGGGTCCTATAGCTGAGGTTTTTTGCTCATGACACGAATGCAGTGAAACACGAGCTGGGAGAGTCCTGCTGGATTTTAACAGGGTGCAGGAACTTTGTGCATCTACAAAATAACAACTGTATTCCCACACTGCACTGTAGACTACATGTTTATGGTATCGTTAACACACATGTTCACACACACACGTCGGCTGTCCAGCTACTGCTCGTATTCATTAATAGGGTATCCCTGTACTTACTATACCCAGTGTATGTACATGGTACATGTGCCATTTTGGGGGTGAGCCTCACTTTGATTTTTATGACAGCGGCTGGATAGGTCTGTGAGAGATGTTGATTTTTGCAACAGCTCTAAAGGAAATCTGCTTGAAATCCCCCGAGTGTAGGGAACTAAGACTTATTAAAGGACTTGTTCACATGCAGCTCAGACAATCAATTATCTCAGTCTATTGGACTTAAGAGCTCGGATTACAGTTACTGAGTTTGTATTATAGACATGCAACTTTTGCAGTCTTTGTTTATAGTTATCTCAGTATTAAGCTCTGTCTTAAGTGGCCACTTACATTATCTCAGTTTACTGGGGTACATTCACTGTCTTATATGTACATTGACTGTCCTGAGCAGGAACTCAGATTGCAGCTGCTAAAATAGTAACAATTTATTGATGTAAAGTGTTTTGTGGTCACTGTACTACACGATAGTGCATCATGTGGTAATACATTATATGACTGTGGCAGCGGGGGTGTGGTCAAGTGTCGGTCTGTGAATGGAGGGCGGAGTCAGGGAAGGTAAGTGGTAGAATCACTGCACCTGATGGGAATTAACATGCTTGTGTGTCTTCCCTAGTGACCGAGCCCTATAAGAGGAGAGGGAGAGCAGAGGAGGGGAGCTCTCCCCCAACCAGAACATGTGTGTGTGTGTGCGTGCGCACGCATGCATATGCCTGGGAGAGTAGATGTAAAGCTGAAAAGCTAAAATAAAAGGGTTTTTGAGAACTCATTTTTGGCCTGCCGTGCTTCTGTACTCCTTCCCGGGTTTCTGCACCACTGTAGAATCAGACCAGGTGGGTGGAGCACAGAAGCACGGCAGGCCAGAACTGAGTTCTCAAAACCCTTTTATTTTAGCTTTTCAGCTTTATATCTACTCTCCCAGGCACGCACACACAAGTGTTCTGGTTGGGGGAGAGCTGCTCTCCCTCTCCTCTTATAGGGCGTGGTCACTGGAGAAGACACACAAACATGTTAATTCCCATCAGGTGCAGTGATTCTACCACTTACCTTCCCTGACTCCACTCTCTATTCACAGACCAACGCTTGACCACGCCCCCGCTGCCATAATGACATTGCACATTTCATAAACATTACCATCTATCAGTTGTAATTATGTTTTATGCATATACCTGGAACTCTGAAAGTTCCTATTTTTTCAAACATATTTTTGATATGGTAATTTTCTTTTAGATATTTCATTTACAACATGTATCTGAAAGCTCTAAATGCATCTCTGGGCATTTAAAAAATTTTAATCACTGCAGAATTTCCGGGGGCCTCTGGTGGTTGGAAATGTTTGTTTATATTTCTAGACAGTTAACAATGCAAAATAGTGACATCCATGTATATTAACTTGCATACTTTTAATAACAAAATACAAGTTTGTCTAAACCGTGAGAGACATTTTGCCTTGTGCACAAACTTTTCCTTTCATTCCCATGTTCAGTGCCCTCTGCTGATCTGATGAAAACCAGGGCACATGGATTTTAAAAGTAGAAGTTTGACAATCCATAATCTACTACACACATTTTGATTATTTGCTTGTAGATTGAATTCTTTATTCAGTTTTGACAAATTCATTTATTTGGGTATTTGTTGACTGATATACTGTTTTTTGTTTGTTTCTTTGTTTGTTTTTGGTTGGTTGGTTGGTTGGTTATACATTGGGGCCTATTGATATATCACACATGACTTACTTTTGTTGATAAAATTGACAGATCACAAATTCCATCTACCAGTAGATAATTGTCCTATTCATGATGACAAACATGTTGCTGAATACAAACATTCTTTCTATGGACAGACAACAGACAGAATGCGATATTTATGATGAGTACAATTGGGTCTCATCCATATTCATATTAGATTTAATGGATGTAAGCTATCTAAATTTGTTTAAATTTGACTTTATTCAGCTAAAATAATATATGTTTGCAGAATTGAACAATTTGATTCTTAAAGCGATTTTGAGGGAATTTTACCCATCATATTTTTCTTTGTATTTAGTTCAGGTTTAAAAAGAATAATATAACATTTAGGTGTAAATATACAGAATAGTAGAGCAAAACTGGAGGCTAAAATTGCAAAAATCTCCACAGCAACAGTAAATTTTCCAGGAGAGCTGACATAGGCTGGAATAAAGGTGATCCACACTGCACAGAAAATAAGCAAGCTGAATGTGATAAATTTAGCTTCATTAAAATTATCTGGCAATGTTCTAGCTAGAAACGCCAAAACAAAACAGACAGAGGCAAGAACTCCTATATAACCCAGCACGGCCCAGAAACCGAGAGCTGAGCCCAAGTTACATTCTAATATGATCTTTTCCTTGTAGTAGTTCATGTTCTTATAGGGGAAAGGAGGAGAAATTGTTAACCAAAGCACACAAATCAGGACTTGTATAAATGTAAATGCAAGTACACTGAGTCTCTGCTGTAGAGGCCCAAACCATTTCATAACATTATTGCCTGGAAGTGTAGCCCTGAAAGCCACTAATACCACAATTGTTTTCCCCAGTACACAGGAGATGCAGAGGACAAAGGTGATCCCAAATGCTGTGTGGCGCAACATACAGGACCACTGAGAGGGTCGACCAATGAAAGTAAGTGAACAGAGGAAACACATAGTCAGGGAGAACAGCAGCAGGAAACTCAGCTCAGAGTTGTTAGCCTTAACAATGGGAGTGTCCTTTTCTATTAGAAATAAAATAGCGACTAGAACAGTTACTGTAACTCCAACCAAAGAAAAAAGGACCAGTACTATTCCCATAACTTCAGTAAATGAAAGAAACTCTATGGCCTTTAACACACATTCATCTCTCTCAGTATTAGACCAATATTCTCCTGGACACTGCTTGCAGTTATCTGAATCTGCAAAATAATCATGGTTATTCAAATTAGGAAGGAACATTATCTTTATCTTGTGGTTTTATTTATGAATGCTATTGTTCAGGAACTGAACCCTCAATAATAATGGGATGATACAAAAAGTACAATTCACAACTTGTCTTTGAAACTTGGTAATGCTGAAATTACCTGTCTGATTACTGATCTCTCCTTCTGCACATGGTATACAGTCATAGCAGCAGACAGGCCTTCCTTTCTGTGCTGCTTTTCTGGTTCCTGGAGGACAGCTCTCACTGCACACAGATCTTGGCTTCTAATATGAACAATATATTATGCCTAAAATCATTATTTTCTCACTATTACTCTATTTTAATTTAGACTGTTCCATAACCTTCAACTTATAAGGTTCTACATTTCTTGAAGCACTACTCTGTTATCAAACCTTTCAAATATATTCAGTGCTGTGGAGATAAAATTATTATAACATCCCCCCCCCCCCCCCAGACATGTTATATAGGGCCTTACTGGGGACAACAAAGAGAGACAGATAGTCGTTCACATTCACATACATACATTGTATGTACCTGTGTTTTTTCTCCAGCCCACACTATGTCTTTGACATTTAGGACAAACTGTTGTCCACTTGGCAGAGAGGCATCAAAATAACCCACTGTCTTAAACACCACTTCTCCATTGAGCCCCTGTTGCCAGTTGACCACATCATATTTTGCAGCTGTTGCTCCATTGCTGTCAAACCAAACTTGATCTCCTACTTTGTTAGTAAAATTGACCTTTTTTAGAGATTCAACAACCTTTAAAAGGGAAAATAAAAACTAATATTCATTTCATTTCATGACATTATTAGTCATGAACATAGTCTGCTTTGTTTCTCTTCTCTTGTGTTACCTGCCATGGTTTTATTAATTTCCTTTTCTCACAACTCTGGTTTTCTGTGCATCCCAACAGGCTGTGCAGAGAATGTGCTACAGCATAAACTGCATTGTAGACATTATTTGCATATCTCAGTTCTGATAAATCCTTCCTGTAGTTTTTAAATTGAATCATATCTTCATATTTGCTGCAGTCCTTTTCATGTTGAGAAACGTTTCCCTCTGTATTCAAACAAGGGAGTGCTGTTTGCCAAAATCCATTGACAGCATAGTCAATAAAACCGCCAATGTTCAATTTTCCCACATCAAAACCAATGGCTCCTGCTAATATGTTGTAACTTGCTGGTGTTACTAGATCGACAGCAGAAATCCATGCCTCAACACCAATCATCTGGTAGCCAGTGACATTCTTTAGAATAAGCTGATCTGTTAGAATCTTCATTTCAGCATAGGTAAGAAATGCAATAATTACTTTGGCAGTGCCTTTCCTAATAATGTCAGCCAGTTTTAATATTTTCCCAGTATCTGACCTAGCAAACTTCACAGAGTACTCAACACATATTCCCTCCTCTTTCGCTGCATTCAGAAAAATAGCCATTCCACTGTTGCCATAGTCATCATCACTGTTCACAGTTCCCACCCAAGACCAGCCAAAGTGCTTGACCAAATATGTCAGTGCTCTACTCTGGTAGTAGTCACTTGCTATGGTCCTGAAGAAAGAGGGGTACTCTTTTCTGTTGCTCAAACATTCACATGTGGCAGCATGACTTATCTGAGAAGAGAAGGATAGTTTTAAAAAATGATAAAGCTTTAAAAAACAGGAAAAAAGGTTACTGTTCATAGCTAAACTAACGTATACAGACTAGCATTACACTAAAACCACAAAAGAATATTATAATATGTAAAATAATATGTAAAATGTAAAATAATTATTATTTAGAATATATTATGTCCACATTCAATACAAAATATTGCTATCCTTTGACAATGATTCTCAGTCCACCACTGTGCTGCCTGTAAGAATCCTATGGATGTACACTACTAATGACTTCCCTTTAAAAACTGCTCTCCAAATGAAGATAATATTCTCCTGTATATTCCTGTGACCCTGTAGAACAGGATAAGCGGCTACAGATAATGGATGGATGGATTGATGGATATTTCAAGTGTGTTTTGCAGTTCTTGAATAAATTATTATTACATAATTATTAAAATTATTTATTCTTACCACTGGGATCTTAAAGGGTCTAATTGTTCTTGTGAGTGTTATTGTAGGAGAAGAAGATGACTCCCCTATGATTGCTTGTACTTCTGCTTGTCCAGAGCATGTACCATCTGCTCTTATGTCCATACCATTCATCAATGCCATGGCTGCCTTCATAGATAACAAACTTGAGAAATAATTGTCATAAATTCTGTAACCAACTGAAATATTTGGGAGCAAGCTGCTGCTTTTGTTGATTTCCTCAATTGCAAAAGTCATGGTCTGAGCAGAACGTAACTGTCTGAGATTAATTCTACAATTATACACGAACATAAGAGAATTCAAAAGATTATTTTTTATACAGTGTAGAAGTACAGAACAAATTAAGATTTCCTAAAATGATGTGAGTCTTTAAACTACAACAAACCTAATGCACATTAAGGATGGAGGTTTTATAGTATATGACAGTGACTGCATTTGTGTACACCTATGTACTGAAAAAATAGCTCCAATTATCACATCTCCATCTTTCGACAGCAGAGGATCCTCTGGGTTTTCCAGAATATAGCAGTTTTCTCCCTTTGCCAGGCTAAGAGTAAGGAAGTGTATAAGGAATAACATCATAAAATTTGTCCAAACTTTTTGTTGGCTCATTGCTCAACAGATATCATCTTCACATATTCATAAACATCCTACAGTTCTTATGGATACGATTGTTCAGCATGGACAAATCAGAGAGCTAGTGAGTTTTGTGATGTCATTAAGGGACAGAATTAACGGCCAGGGTGGCACCTGCAAATCTCTGCTCACAATTCTATGTTTTTATTTATGTGTGTTCCTCACCAACATCTATAAACAAATAGTCTCAGGGTTTGGTTTTTTTTAAATAATGCTGATTTCAATATGTGTTGTTTTTTTTTGTTTGTTTGTTTGTTTGTTTGTTTGTTTTTTTCCACTGATGGGGGCCTTTCTGTGTGTACTTTGCATGTTCTCCCCGTGTCTACGTGGGTTTCCTCCAGGTGCCTCCAGGAGGTTTCTTCCCACTACCCAAAAACATGGATTAGGTTAACTGGCTACTCTAAATTGCCCATAGGTGTGAATGTGTGTGTGAATGGCTGTTTCTCTGGTGAAGCCACAACAGGCCTAGCAAACTGGCAGTGGATGAAGTATTCTCAAGATAGACACAGACATCCTGGTAAGAAGCTACTGACAGGCCAATTGGCCTACAGACATCAGGGTGAGTGAGTGAGTGAGTGAGTATTTTTCCCCCAAAAGTGCACCAACATTTAGACACCAGCTGGGAAAGGTGGTTCCAAAAGAAATGCCCAAGCTTAATTAATCATCAAGGAAAGTGACTACCTATATAAAAGCAGAACTTCTGCCATCTTGGTTTTCTGGAGGTGTGTTTTTTGCCCAACATTGCATGCGTATCATAGGTGTGTGTCTCCATCGTATATTATATAATATATGGGAAAAAAACAACTAATTTTCTAATAATTTTTGGGCCCTTTCAGCACCCCTTTTTTGCAGCCACAGGACCTGGGAAACTTGTAGAGACAATGATGAACTCCACTCCATCAGTATATTTTTGAGAGAAATGTGAGGCCATCTGTCAAGCAGCTTACCCTTGGCAGATATTGAGTCATGCAACAGGATAATAATCCCAAGCATATCAGCATCTGATCAGCATATCAACAAATATCTGAATGGCTAAAGAAGACAAAAATGAAGGTTTTGGAAAGTCAAAGTCCAAACTTCAACCCCAGTGAGATGCTTTGGCATCTGAAGGGAGCTGTACATAAACAAATGCTCTCAAACATCAATGACGTGAAGCAATTTTGTCAAGAAAAGTGGACCAAAATTTCCCCAAAATAATGTGAGAAACTGATAAACTCCTACAGAACTTACTTATGATAATTACAAGTGCAGCAGCAAGGGTGTGGCTGAGCGTTGGCTGTGAACAACGGGGAGTCAGGTTGAACCAGTAGGTAACGTGTGACGAGGTACACCTGTGTCAAATTACTGGCTGTCTATTAATGTGTGTCTGTGTGTTTTTTAGACAGCCAGGAATGAGAAAGAGGACTTTGTTCCTCAGCACATGCGGTGGCTGTGTGTGCATGTGGCTAGCTTAGTAGTCACTGAAAAGTGTGGTTAAAAATAAAAAAGAGCATACACTGAATTGCAGCTTCTGGCTCCGGTCCTGGATCCTCTTTTCCAAGCTTCAAAGTTGTTACACTGGTGCCAAAACCCAGGATATTGAAGAACAAACACCACCATGGAGTCCACACCAGTTGAGGAGCTCCTCCAGACCCTCACAGTTAACCTCCAATGCCAGCACCAAGAGTTGCTCAGCTGATCCACCAAGCAGGTGCAGCGATTCCAGGCCCTGCTTGAGGCCCAAGCAAAGGACCAGCAGGAGATGCGGAGCTTGGACCAGTCAGCAGGTACTCCAGTGGTTGCTCCTGCAGCCAGCATTCCTGTGCAGCTGGTTAAGATGGGGCTGCAGGACAACATGGAAGCCTTCCTCGAGCTGTTCGAGCACATCACAGAGGAAAGCTTGTGGCCAAGCTCATAGTGGGAAGCTTGCCTATTGCTGCTCCTATCAGGGGAAGCACAGCTTGCAGCTTGGCAGGTCCCCACCACCAGCATCCTGACCTGAAGTGAGCTACAGTGGTGCTTGAAAGTTTGTGAACCCTTTAGAATTTTCTATACTTCTGCATAAGTATGACCTAAAACATCATCAGATTTTCACACAAGTCCTAAAAGTAGATAAAGAGAACCCAGTTAAACAAATGAGACA
>JAODOK010000025.1:63140779-63155360 GCA_027576575.1 Netuma bilineata | reverse complement strand
CGCCGGGCCATTTCCGGGAAATAAGAGTTTGGGTCATGGCGACAGCGTGTGTATGTCAGCCTCGGTTCGGAGGTTTCGGTTTCGAAAACTGTAAGAGGTAAGAATAGAATAATGTAAAGTACAGACACTTGGTATATTTTACTTCTGTGATTTTTAAATTGTTCGTTTTCACGATATCTTCCTTCATATTCATCATAAGTGCGACCGGGCGAGGTTTGTTTTGCCTGGCAACACATTTTTTTTTTTTGCAGATTATTTCCAAATTTTCCTCATTCAAATAATTCATTTTCGTAGACATTAATAAATAAATATCTTCAAAACATGTTTCAAATAGATTATCCTTCTGCTGTGTTAGCAGTTTGTTAGCAAACCTACAGTAGAGGTATATACTGTGATGTACGAGTGTATGACGAGTTGTGGAAATGTCTTCAAGTACATCGAGGGTATTACACAGTGGCATCTTTGAGTGGTGAATGTAGATATATTTTCCAACATGAGAAAATAAACTTCATATCTTCGCACCACCGTGTAATGTCCTTTATATTATATGGACACATCCACAAAAAAATACGCAAGTGAATCAAAAGAATTTTAGTTTTGAACCGGGTCGCCATTTCGACAACGCACATCCAGTCAGTGGGAAAACACTGGGAGTGATGTCATCGGAGTGAAATATCGGAAATTGTTATCCATCCAGGGCACTTTTTCAATCGAATAAAAACGTGTTCTATTTCCTCCTAGCGGGTTTCATTCATTTGGTTAGATAGCATGCAATATTGTTAGCGTATCGCTTATCCTACGTGTATTACAGTACGGCACTCTACCCAATGGAGAATGAGCGGTGAATATGGTTTACGATATTGCATGGTTGCCAAGGCAACATGACGTCACACGTTGAAGCACATGCACAGAACCATTTCTTTGTCCATCAGGAAAGGGAAAAGATGAGGCTAGTCCAGTGCAAGTCCTAGGATTAGCTATGCTACCGTATAATTAAGCACTAAATAAATAAACTGAAAACTGAAACACCCGAACGGCTACCAAAACTTCATTAGATATTCTTCACGCATATTTACAAGAGAAAAACATACCAATGGACATCGAAAAACTGGAAAAGAAATAAGTCAGAGATGTAAAACTTCCGCACTAGTGAGCGACTGTGACAATTTGTAAACAAACATGGCTGCCAGGTTTGCTTCGTCAAATACGGAAGATTTTGAGAGAATTTTGGCTGCCAGGTCGCTCCGTTGTGTGTAGTTGTCGATGTTGATTTTAAAAGCAACTAAGTAAATTACAGAGGGAAATGAAAACTTAAGTCTGAGTGAAAAATACCGTGGTGAGCGTGCAAAAAGAGTCTGGAGACAGAAATCTTAGTTTCTCGGTCGTTAGCCTGTGCTACTTACTCTCGATAGATAGCACTGGCTTGACTGGTTTATTAGCATTCGCTAACACGACTGGTGAACGCTACACCAGCTGGAAGGTGACTTCACTGCCACGCTGATGACACCGACTTGTGGTTAAGCTTGCGCTGGTCTTGAAGAGAGTGTGTGCATGTATAATAGTAATAATATTGGCTGGCTTTTTCGTGGTCTATCAGATATATTCCATTCAGCTACTCGTCTTTGACCCGTTCAATATCATGCTAGCTGAATGGAATATATCTGATATACCACTCAACGTCAGACAATATTAGTTAAATATGTCACTCAGATCCATGATGGATTTCAGATGAAAATGTGTTTTTCAACACGAGAAGATAAACTTCATATCTTCAAGCCGACATGTGATTTTCTTTTTATCATTGTCCGTATAATACAACGATATATGATAGTTTTGTCATATTGCCCACACCTGTCCAAGTAAACACAGCACATGACTAGATGGGCACTTGGTAGAGCACATGTTCGAGTACACCAAGCCACATATTCAGATTTGCATTCAAATCTAATCAAGTGTTCCTTGGCCCATGGTCCATCTTTCCTCCAAATTCCATCAAAATCCGTTCACTACGTTGGGAACAATCAAGTTGGCGGAAGAAAATTATATTTATTTATGTGAGGACCTTGCGAATTCAAGTAATTTATCTTCAGAAAAAAGTAATATCATTGATATTCCTACACAAAAAAAAAAATTAAAAATCACCTTACTGTTTCTAAATTAAACGAAGCTGAAATCATTAATTAGGTGTTCTGTTGAACAGAGCTCCACATTGTGAGCTGCGGTTTAACGTTCATTTAATTAAGTTCAATTATAACCATTCACGAGATTAGTTGGATTTTTCAGTTTTCTTCATTTCATGCTCTCTTCAGTGATGTAAAACCTGTCAACAGTTCAGCAATAAACATCTCCCGCAATCACTTTATTCCCTTAAACGCATTTCGGAAATAAGAAAGTGGAAACGTTAAGGTTTTTTTTTTTTTTTTTTTAAATTGTGGCAGTATGTGACACGAGTGATAGAGCAAATGAATTGTCCAGGGAAGGAAACCCTGGCGCTCTCCATCATCGCAGCAAGTGGGACAGCCATGATTAAAACACGGTGTCAACGTTACTGACGGCTTCTTCGAGAGCTTGCAGAGATGACAGTCGCGCAGTATCGGGAGAGCACCGCTTCATCTCCGTCGAAC
The DNA here is from genome assembly GCA_027576575.1 of Netuma bilineata. NCBI lineage: Eukaryota > Metazoa > Chordata > Actinopteri > Siluriformes > Ariidae > Netuma > Netuma bilineata. The sequence continues at coordinate 63,152,736 of JAODOK010000025.1, read as the reverse complement.
TTCACAATCGCAATCAGACTAAACAAACTTCCGTCAACACAACTCACGAGGAAGAATACGAAATCCTAAGATGCCTGCCAAAGGCGGAAGATTCCGACAATAGAAAGTACATAAAGGTAGGGGAGGAGTCAGTCTCCTGGGTATGTGTAGAGAACAAGATTCTCATTTTGCTGCACCAGGTTCTGAAGTGTTTGATGCCAACGGTGCGGGTTGATTCACTTCCTGTCTCTCTCAGGAGCGGAGTCGTGTTGTACAGGTAGGGTTACTCGCAGAACAGCACACTTATCTCAGCACACTCTCGACATTTGTCAACAGCTAGCGGAAAGGGAATCGACGTGTGAAATGGTAGGTGTGAGAAAGGCAATTTAATATTAGTCACATCATCTTTGCGAGTCTGGTTTTTTTTTCTTCTGGAGGTGTATCGTCGCTAAGACAAGGTTGTGGACGAAACACGTTATGGACCCAATCTCCTGTGAGATGTTTGGGACCGGGAGCGCTTGTGTGGAAATTTCGCCAACTTTCATGTTATTGTAGTCAGAGACCCGAATGCACTGACTGACAGGGGGCCCCTGAGGGTGCTTGTCTTCACCTCTGTCTGAATCAGAAGAAGAACAGATCAGTGCTCTGTACACAAATGCACTCGCAATCAAATGCACTTACAACCCCACCCACTTGAAAGAAGAGATAGGAAGAAGAAAAAAAAAAAACACCCACACCAAGGAGTTAAATCCAGGTACAGAAGAAGAGCCTTCAGTAATTCCCTCCCAGTAGACATCTTAGCCTGCACGTTTGGCTCGGCAGGAACAGCTGACAGCCCCAATCCTGCAGATTTCCTCCCCGAAGGCCTGTCACACCACCGTCACTGCTGCTCCCGCCTTGTCCCTGGAGAAAAAAAACTCGCTACCCACCATCACACCAAATCATAGTCCTCCTCCTTGGGGTGTTACGGTCTTGGGTCTCGTCCCATTACCAATCCTGTTAAAGTGGATTTAAAGGGTGCAAGTTTCTCCCTTCACCCTCTCACCTACCTGCTCAATCTGGCAAAAACGCTCATTGGCTAAGGGTGAATGAGAGGGGAAAAAAAATGAGCCAGGAAAGCTAAAAGGGGGGTGAACAAAAGGGGTGTGTGAAAATGGCTAATTTAATCGGGGTGCACAGCTGCACAAACAGGGGTATCGTGGAATTTGTCTGCTGGTAAAATTGACCGTGCATGAATAGCTCCATTTTCCACACTGGGACACGCCATTTTCCATATGTCCCAATGAACTGTTGGAGCTGCTGGCTATCTTTTTTTTATTTTATTTATTTATTTATTTTTACCAACGCATAACTGCCACCGCCATAAACGAAGTGTCTAGAACTAAAGACCTCCATTTAGCAAAAGTGCAGAAAAGCTCTCTGACCTCTGAAAAACTGGTTAAATGTGAAAGAAACAAACAAAACACAACAGGAAACACAAGGTCACAACATGTTATAATAATAAGTTATATTTATATAGCGCCTTTCTCAAACTCAAGGTCACTTTATATATGTCAAGAAAACAGAACACAAAAAAAAAAAAGCTGTGAAAGAGTGGTAAGTTTATGCAGTGGTGGAGGAGGAGATGTGTTCATGAAACAAAGGTTTTGAGATGTGATTTGAAGAAAGGAAGGGAATCACGGAGGGGTTGAGGGAGGGAATTCCAGAGCTTGGGGGCCATGGCACTGAAGGACCTGCCACTCAGGGTAGAGAGTCTAGTGTGGGGGGCAGCAAGGAGATTATGGCTAGAGGATCTGAGAGAGCGGGATGGAGTGTAAGGGGTCTGAAGGTCATAGATGTAAGGAGGAGCAAGGTTATGGAGGGCTTTGAAGGTGAGTAGTAGGATTTTATACTTAATTTGGGACAGGACAGGTACCCAGTGAAGCTGAGAAAGAATGGGGGTGATATGAACAGATCGTTTGGTATGGGTAATGAATCTCGCTACAGAGTTCTGCATGTATTGTAGTTTTAGAATGGATTTAGTAGGGAGGTCAATGAGAAGGGAGTTGCAGTAATCTAGGCAGGACATAATGAAGGAGTGGACCAAAGTTTGAGCATCACTAGTGGAAAGGAAGGGGCGAAGGTAGGCAATGTTCCAGAGGTGGATCTTGGACTGCTTAACCAGAAAATTTTGCAATTACAGGGTTATGAAATGTCATCATTATACATTAATACAAGATGTTCTAGACAAAAAAAATTAAGCGTACTTTAACTTAAAAAATATGCAAATGTTGTAACACTTCCCCAGGCATGGCCATACTGGATTAGCCAGATAAATGGATGGATGTACTGTATTAGGAGATGAAAATGAGGGTGGCGCTGTGTGACATAGGATTCCGCACATCTTCCTCATTCCATCCTGGATCCAAGACGTTTGTCCAAGTGTCTTCATCAAGTAAAGCGAGAAAACTTTACTCCTGGAAAAAGCAGCAAATTGTGCACTGAGCATTTTACAGAAGATTGTGGATTTGTGGAGGATTTGTATGAAAAAAATCACTGAGAAGAAGCGAGACATGAGGCAGACACCACAACTGAAGCCAGACGCAATCTCAACTTTGTTTCACCACAAAACACTGGCAGCATGACAGCTTACCATGTCACGCATCAAACGGATGGAAGATAAGCAGGTATATGTATATATTTTTAAATAAACAGGCAATAAACTAGCCATTACTTTATTTTGATTCCTTTTCTAATCCTGCATTGCCGTCATTTTTGTACGGAAATGCAAACAAATTGACCAAGACCATAATATACACTAGACCATAATATTATACTATAGTCTAGTACAGCGTGTACTTGTACACCTCTACTGTGCTCGCAGAAAATGACATTACGCACGATGGAGTTATGGCAGCCTCCCTGACAAAAAAATAGTCCCGTCTACTGTATTTTCATCACTTTAGTTGTTATATCGTTAAGAACAAATTCAGCATGCAGCTTTTTTTTTAAATAAAGGACAGACATGAAGACTGACTTTTAGCTCAGTTTGTTTATTTGCGAAGTATTTTCTTTAAAGGGTGCCACTGTTTGGCTCCCAGAGAGAGAGAGAGAGAGAGAGAGAGAGAGAGACCCTGGAACAGAAGTCCTCAGAACCTGCTGGAGAGTCTCACAGTTGGCTTGGGAATGTCTACAGATCCTGCATGAGTAGCTTGGATCTTTGGCCGGGTTAGAGAAGTCTGGACTGACCTTCTCAACCTGTTGCCTGCTGCCATGTGAACCCCCGGCAGGAAAAATGTCAGGAAAGTGAATTAAATAAAAAAGAAAAAAATCAGTGCTTGGATGATGTAATCCAGATGTGAGGCCACTCAGTTTGTTTATTCTATGATTAGACCATGAGTGTAACATGGGTGAAAATTGTTATTGCTATTATGCCCTTATACACACACAAGGATGTTTATTAGCAGATTCACAGCACAGCCATTCAGGCCCTCACATGTACAAAGCCACAAGCCAAAATGATAATACCACGACAAGTAATAACAGTCTGAATTATGGCACAGTTGCATCATAATTTGGCTGCGGTGCATATCCGTGTGGTTTCATGCCATTCATTTGTTGAAGGGGGACGTTGTTGATCCAGCAGACTTTAAGCCCACAGAATCATAATGCTTTATGGGAGGCTGAAAGCACACAGATTCACCATGTAATCTGTATATTCAAACAGTTGCAGTGTGCTGCCAATGTCTCATGTTTACTTAACATAATTGCTGTGTACTCAGCTTGCATACACACACACGCACGCACACACGCACACATACGCACACACACTGCCTCTCTCTCACGATCGAAGCATTACGACCCTGTGCGCTCCCTTTGTTTAACTTTTGCGTGTGACATGAAAGGCAGAAATGTGAAACCGTGTAGATCACTGTCACTCCTAAGTCCTGCACTGATCCTGAGTGCTTGCACTTTTGTCAGCAGATAAGTGGCTTTGTCAGGTCTGGAGGTGCTGTATGTACTGCGTTATCGCCAGGACAGTCACTAGTGGGGTGAAACGCAGTGATCTCATTCACAAAAGTCACACTAATGTCACATTTGAATGAGTATATGATTCACGTGGGATTTTGAGACACTTCATGTGGTCTGTCTGTCTGCCTCTTTCTGTCTGTCTGTCTGTCTTTGTCTGTCTGTCTCCCTCTCTCTCTCTCTCATTCTGCCTCTCTCTCTGCCTCTCTTTCTGTCTCTGTCTGTCTGTCTGTCTGTCTGTCTCTCTCTCTCTCTCCCTCTCTGTCTCTGCCTCTCTCTCTGTCTTTGTCTCTCTATCTCTCTGTCTGTCTCTGTATCTCTCTCTCTGCCTCTCTCTCTCTCTGTCTCTCTCTGCCTCTCTTTCTGTCTCTGTCTCACTCTCTCTCGCTCTGTCTCTCACTCTGCCTCTCTCTCTGCCTCTCTGCCTCTCTGTCTGTCTGTCTGTCTGTCTGTCTGTCTCTGTCTGTCTGTCTGTCTGTCTGTCTGTCTCTGCCTCTCTACCTGTCTCTCTCTCTTGCTGTCTGTCTGTCTCTCTCTCTGCTCTCTCTGTCTTTCTCTCTCTCTGCCTCTCTCTCTGCCTCTCTGTCTGTTTGTCTCTCTACTTCTCTGTCTGTCTGTCTGTCTCTCTCTGCCTCTCTGTCTCTGCCTCTCTGCCTTTCTCTCTCTCTTTCTGTCTCTCTGTCTGTCTGTCTCTCTCAGCCTCTCTGTCTGTCTGTCTGTCTGTCTCTCTGCCTCTATGTGTCTTTCTCTCTCTCTGCCTCTCTCTCTGCCTCTCTGTCTGTCTCTCTCTCTGCTTCTCTGTCTGTCTGTCTGTCTGTCTCTACCTCTCTGTCTGTCTCTGTCTGTCTGTCTGTCTCTCTCTCTCTGCCTCTCTGTCTGTCTGTCTGTCTGTCTGTGCCTCTCCTTCTGTCTCTGTCTGTCTCTTTCTCTCTCTCTGCTGCTCACTCTCTGTCTGTCTGTCTGTCTGTCTGTCACTACTCTCTCTGTCTGTCTGTCTGTCTGTCTCTCTCTCTCTCTCTCTCTCTCGCTTTGCCTGTTTCTCTCTCTTCTTTTATTTTCACTTTTTTACACATTATTATTTATTTTCATGTGTTTTTTATACAATTTATTTTGGAATCATGTGAGTTTTTCTACAGGATGTTTCATTTAAACACCATTTAATGCACATAAAATCCATCAATGGATCTTTTAACTGTAGCTATGGGGTGTTTCATGCATCCATTCGTGAAGTTGTTATCTCTCTACACCTTTCCTCATTGCATGTTAAGACCATCCCAATTCACCTGAGCCATGCTCAACCAAAGTAACATCAAAAATGATTGAATATCTGTACAAGATTCAAACTACTGTATGCTCATTTTCTTTGCAATACATACAGTACATGCAGCATAAATAACCTATGTGTAATAGATCAGCCATGACAATTTATACCATTTATCATAAGCCAGGCAAAATATTAAGTCTTATGAGTTCAAATATCAAGTAAGAGACCGGTCAGTGTGTATGATGAAATGTGAGTACAGAATGAAAATTACCACGTAATAGAAAAGTATATGAGTAGCTATGTTATCAGATCATTTCTATCACTTTGGTCCTTATAGTAGTGTCTGGGAAATCCCAGCCATGAGCTATTATAGTTATTATCTGATTGGACCAGTTACTTGGATTGAATGGCCAATTCTGAAGAAAGATTGTTGATATTCGAATTCGACAGCCAAATAAGTACATACTTCTCTTCAATGCTCTTTCAGAAGTCCCACCCCAAAAATGCATGGATGCGCATTGCAATGGCAATGATACCAACAATTATAATATAAAACATCATCAAGTGAATGATGTGCAAGCATCATCCAAACCACAAGGAAGTAAAAGCAAGCAACAGTTAGTTGTTTAGATTATTTTACAAAACTACAGTGACCGAAGAGCGACACACTGTAAGTTTGTAGCTAAGGTAACAAGAAAAGTGATGTTGCATTACGCATTTTGAATTATGCATCAATCCAAAATAACCACACTGGAAAAAAAAAACTTGTGCTTTTAGGTCTGTGTGGCTATAAAACCCTTCACAAACATTGTAGGAACAAATACCACGATTAAGTCAAGTCAAGTGGCTTTATTAAACAGCTGATAGAGTACACAGTGAAATGAAACAATGATCCTCCAGGACCATGGTGCTACATTAAACAATGTAGAATTACATAACAAACAAAAAAAACAGAACTGAATAACACTACACAGACCTATACAGAACTAAAATGCACATGTGTAAACATTGTAAGACAGTACAATAATTATGAAAACTGAGCAATCATAAAAGTGAAAAGAAAACAGTAAAAAAAAAAAAATGACCAGCACACTGTTCTAGTATGAATGAGGTTATGAGCATTAACTAGAAATGTAACATCACTGAGTACTTCCAGCATTCTGTGTTGATATAAACACACAAGCAACCAACACAAGTCTTAAATTCCCACTGAGTATTCTGCTGGAGTCAGATGTAGTCCAGTTTAGTGTCCAGGGAGCAGCCACTGGAAAGTAGGATGGATGGGAGAGCCAGCTAGCTACAGGTTGTTGTTTTTTAATGCTTCCTCAGACAGCCACCACTTATGATGTTCCCTCCCTTGGCCAATGACCCGCTTTTCTTTCTTCTTCTTTGAGGTTTATTGGCACCTGAGAAAGAATGAACTGAAACATATTATCACCACCAACTGGTATGGAGTGTGGATCGCCATCCCTTGCGCTCCCACTGCCCTTTTTCCCTCACATCCCACCTCCCCTTCCACCTGTCCTGTGCATGAGCATAAACGCCCCTCCCCCTGTTGGTGATTGGTTGGAAGAGTGTTGTGTGGCTCGGTCTGAGCCACTTTGTTTGTTTCCTATTTAAAGAGCCATAAAAAATTTTAAGCATGCACACAGAATCAACAGATAGCAGACTATGAGGAGAAATTCGCTGGATTTGACAAAAAGTGTATTGGATTAGAATCGATCACTGCACCATTAAGAATCGAAATATACATCCACATTTATTTACAGCTACATTGTGACAAAGTCGATTGTTAAACAGGCTTTGAATGAAATTTAATTTGGATTGAATTTATCCAAATGCCAGTAAGTTTAAAAAAAAAGTAGATTTTATTCAGAAGTAAGTGACAGAAAGTGAAAATATTTTGAATATACGGTATTCGAACATATAAGAGTCTACATATACATGTAATACTGTTACCAAATATGACTCATCTCATCTCATTATCTCTAGCCACTTTATCCTGTTCTACAGGGTCACAGGCAAGCTGGAGCCTATCTCAGCTGACTACAGGCGAAAGGCTGGGTACACCATGGACAAGTCGCCAGGTCATCGCAGGGCTGACAGACACACAGACAACCATTCACACTCACATTCACACCTACAGTCAATTCAGAGCCACCAATTGGCCTAACCTGCATGTCTTTGGACTGTGGGGGAAACCGGAGCACTCGGAGGAAACCCACGCGGACAGCATGCAAACTCCACACAGAAAGTTTGGAGATAATATGGCCAGTTGTCGGCCCAGTGGCCGACAACTCCCTTGTCGGCCACTGGGCTTGAACCCAGGACCTTCTTGCTGTGAGGCGACAGTGCTAACCACTACACTACCGTGCCACCCCCAGCATATATCCAAATCACAAAAAAATAAAATAAAATAAAGGTTGTGCCTTTGGTTGTCCTTTTGAGAAGATGGGCGACAATACAAAATGCAAGAAAACAGATGCATTAGATTCCAGGGCCATTTTAGGTTGGACAAAAAACATGTGTGATGTTTTTCTGATTATATTAAATAGCTCTGGATTTTGAGACACACTAATAATTAGCTGCTCCTCCATTCTAACTAGTGAGGAGTAGTAAGTAATCAACGTTTTTGTCACCGATCATCTGTAGGTGGCCTTATACCACACGATCTTTGCATGTAGACACCAAGGCACGATTAGAAATGATCATAAATAAAATATTTCTATTTTGTTTCACTAAAATATATTTAAGCTTTCTGAAAACAGAGATGCCAAAGTATACAACTAGCAGAAAAACTCAATTTTGGTCAAAACCTGTTTTCTAGAATTCAGCCACAGTGGTATTGCAGGAGTTTTTTCCGTACAGGTACGTTTATTACAATAAAGAGAAAGTGGGGAGCCACACTGAGGTTGAGTAACACATGCAGATGAAACTACATTTAAAAAATAAAAAGTCTAATTAGGTTTGCTGTCAGAATAACATGAAAAAGGAGGATACTTTTTTTGCGGGTTTTTTTTTTTTTTGCTATGAACAATGCTCACTGAGATGTGTTAATCTTACAGGCTAGAAAAATGCAATTTTCTGAAACCGCCAGAAGCACTGCACACTAATGCATTCTCACAGTTTTCTCTCTCTCTCTCTCTCTCTCTGCCATAATACTTTGGGTGAGAAACTACAGTCACTATGGGTGTCTGTCATTTTTCACCCAAAGTGCTGGAGCATAGCTTGTCCAAGCTTGTTTGAAATAAAAAATATTGTATTGATAAATATGGCTTGGAAGATCTGTCAAGAACTTTAAACCTTCCTGAACCCCTTGTATTTAACTTGCCTACTTAAGACACAAAATGTCCAATAAAGTGTTATTTTCTTTCAGTGACATTCCTGGCCTTGGTGGTGTTTGCTTGTGCACAGTGCTGCTGTAGCTGTGGACAAGGCCCGAGAAAAAACAACTCCGTCATCTGAACTGTCTCTACAGTCCAGTCAACCATGGAGAGATACCGGACAATGAAAGAGGGACAGAGAAAAGAAGGGACGGATAGAGGTCACTACAAAAGCTTTGGGGAAATTAGTTTTTGCACTGGGCTTTTTCACGCCTGCCCCCATGACACAGTAAAAATTAAAAAGAAAGAAGTAAAGTCTGAGGAGAGAGAATGGTGTTCTCAGCCCTCTGGTGTCAACTGAAGGAACTTGAGAATATACAGAGTGCACTAAAACACACCCAAAATGTGGCTTTTACTCTTTTACATATATGTGATGCTTGTGAATAATCTCACAAATGTAATCTGTACTATAACTTTGAGGTATGTATGAGTGCAATGGATCAGGGAAGGAGCGTCAAAGCTATGCAAGTCAACTGGAACAGGAAGTGGCGGCTCAGTGATTATGGCTGTGGGCTAACGACTGAAAGGTCATGAATTTAAATCCTAGAATGACCAAGCTCACCATTGTTGGGTCCATGAGCAAGAACCTTAACTCTCCCCTGCTCAGTTGGATCTTCTTTCAATTTTCACTTTAAATAAAAGCATCAACCAAATGAGCAAATGTACAAATGAAATAAATTTGGGACTGTTGGGATGAACAGCAGCGCTAATGCAGTTCTTTATTTATTCAATTTTTAAAAATCTGTATTATTTGACTAAAAGTATCAAGGTAGGCGCTACAAGTAAGATTTTTTTTACAGCTAATACATAAAGTGATCCTTGTAAGAGTTCCAATCATATCTAAACTTTAAATGATTATTTTTTAAATTATCATACTTCATAATTAATCTTCATCTTATAGAATTTTTTTCAAAATACAAATCACTGTGGTCAGATTTATTGTTAAATATTCCCAACATGTCTCCATATGTTTAAAAACACAGTCAACTATATCAAAGAATTTTAGCTCACTGAATCTTACATGTAGAACCTTTAAGTGTTATTAATTGAAACAATTTATAATAAAATGTTCCTTTCTTTTATGTAAATCTACCTAAAGCCTACAAGACATTCAATAAATACAAAATCAATTAACTGCCAAGTTTAAAAAAAAAAAGTGTATTGTACGAAATCCTACCCCTCTTGTTCACAGAAAGCAACCATGGCCTCAAAGTCCAGCAGAGGTGCTCTGTCCTGTTCCTTCTCTGAACCTCGTTTCTCCTGAAAGAAAAGGGCTCTTATGAAACATTTCAAACACACACACACACACACACACACACACACACACACACACACACACACACACAGAGACGATGAGTCGAAAACACATGTTAAATATTAAGGGACCCCCAAGTTGTTCATCAGGCATTAAAGGACTGGCCTGAAAAGCCGGTTAGATTCCAGGCATGGCATGAACTGTATTAAACTATAAAAAGACCAACTAGGAACAGAGTCTGAAAAATGAGCATGTGGAGAACCACATGGATTTAATTATCTAAACTTAAGTCAGACAACAAATACAATGAGCAATACACTTCAACACACGCACACACACACACACACACACACACACACACACACACACACTCTCTCTCTTTCTCTGCCCTCCACGATTATTAGCATCCCTTGTAAAGACTAGTAAAAAGGGTTAGGAAATAAAAATCCACCTTTTGGTGAAGTGCCTTCATTTCACATTGAAAAAATAAGAAAAATACACCTTTTAATTGAAATAAATTTATTCAGAGAAAAACAAATCCCTCATCAAGAAAATTATTTTCACAAAAACACACAAACCAAATGAGGCAGAAGTGCGTTGACCTTCAAAAGTCAGGGAATGGTTATTTAAAAAAAAAAAAACAACATTCCTAGGGATCACTGTTGGTGAATTACAAGAAAAAGTTAAATCTTGGGGCTTCCAAGTCTCCAAAACCACCATCAGATACTGTCTCCATACCAACAGATTATTTGGAAGGCCTACTTGGGGGGGGGGGGGAGCCTTTTCTGTCAGTTAACAATAAATGTAAGCACCTGAAGTTTGTGAAACACTATTACAACTTTGACTGGAACCGTGTTCTCTGGTCTGATGAAACAAAAATTGAGCTTTTTGGCAATAAACACTCAAGGTGGGTTTGGTGTAAAAAGAAAAATGGCTATAATGAAAAGAATCCGATCCCAACTGTAAAATATGGTAGAAGTTCTGTGATGTTTTGGGACTGTTTTTCTTCCAAAGGCCTTAGAAACCTTGTTAGGGTCCATGGCATCATGGACTCCATGAAATACCAGGACAATACCAGCGCAAAATGTATACTGTTCCTACTCATCAGCTGACATTGGGCAAATTGAAATAAATTTTCTCGACACCTGACCATCATGCCCAGAAGTAAGCCTTTCCCAAACTGAGGGGTGACACAAAGTTTGAAGCACACAATTGTCTGGAATGTTTTTAGATTCTGTAGCATTAAGATTTTTTCCTCTACTGGAACGAAGGGGCCCAAAGCCGTTCCAGTATGACAATGCCCCTGTGCACTCAAGGAAGTCCATAAACACATGGTGTGTCAAGGTTGATGAAGAACTTGAGAGGCCTGCACAGAGCCCTGACCTCAACCCCATTGAACACCTTTGGGATGAACTAGAACACGAACTGTGTTCCAGGCCTCATCACCAGACATCAGTGCCAAATATCACTTGTGGCTGAATGAGCACAAATCCCCACAATCATGTTCCAAAGTCTAGTGGAAAGCCTTTCCAGAAGAGTGGAGGTTATTATAAAGGGGAACTAAATTTAGAATGGAATGCTCAACAAACACGAGTCCTTAGGTGTCCACAAACCTTTGGCCATATAGTGGATATATGATTTGGAAATCTAACCTTGAAGTATGCATCAGAATAAGATCCCACAAGATACAATTAAAAAAATAAACAAAACAAACAAACAAACAAAAAAAACTCCTGTGAGTGGGCAGTTTCAACTTTCATGTGGGCATTCAGATAAGATACTTGTAGGACAAGGAAAAGCCACATTCATTAAGATGGGGCTGTACTAGAAGCAATACAGTTGCAACCAATTACATTAGTGAGCTCTTCCTGAGTCTAAGAAGGCAAAAGTTGAATTTTAACTTGAGTTCATGACTATTGAACAGCCAACAGATCTGTAAGGAAGACAAGAATCTTTGCACAGTCAAGGCTGATATAACAATATAAACAGGGGCCACTGGGATTTTTGCCCATTCCTCAAGGCAAAACTGCTCCAACTCCTTCAAGTTAGATGGGTTGCGTTGGTGTAC
>JAODOK010000025.1:59114931-59129765 GCA_027576575.1 Netuma bilineata | reverse complement strand
GCGGACACGGGGAGAACATGCAAACTCCACACAGAAAGGCCCTCGCCAGCCACAGGGCTCGAACCCAGACCTTCTTGCTGTGAGGTGACAGTGCTAACCACTACACCACCGTGCCGCCCCTGAGTAAAAACTGAAAAGCCAAAATAAGTGAAATAAAGAGTTTGTGTGTGACCATCAACTCTTGCCTGCCATGCTTCTATGCTCCACCCACATCAGGAACTGCTACAGTGGTGCCAAAACCTGGGACACACAGAAGGGAACCACCCCATGGAGTCCTCCCCATTCGAAGAGCTCATCCTTGCCTTCGGTACCGTCCAGCAGAACCAGCATCAAGTGCTGACTGCCCTCCAAAAGGAACAAGAGCAACGCTTTGAAGCCTTGATGCTGGCCCAGCAGGAAGATCGCCTGGCATTCCGGCATCTGCTCTCCTCAGCAGGGGTGTCAACCATCACCGCAGCCGGCATCCTTATGAAGATGGGCCCACAGGACAATCCAGAAGCGTTCCTCGCCCTCTTCGAGCAAGCAGCCGAAGCGTGCAGGTGGCCACTGGAGCAGTGCGTGGCGCGCCTCCTCCCGCTCCTGACTGGCGAGGTGCAGCTTGCAGCACAGCAGCTCCCTGCTGACAGCTGACTGGTGTATGCTGACCTGAGGAAAGCCATCTTGCAGCGGGTCAGTCACTCCCCGGAACAACATCGCCAGCACTTCTGAACGATGGCATTGGAGGAGGTCGGCCAGCCGTTTGCATTCAGATAGCAACTCAAGGATGCCTGCTGGCGGTGGCTGAGGGTGGAAGACTGCGATGCCGATGAGATCATCGATCTGGTGGCACTGGAACAGTTTATCTCTTGACTTCCGGAAGAAACAGTGGAATGGGTCCAGTGTCATCGCCCAGCGTCGCTGGAACAAACCATCGAGCTGGTGGAGGACTATCTGGAGGCAACTCCGATGGCAGGCAGATGAGGCATCTCCCCTTGCTTCTCTTCTCTTTCTCTCTTCCCCCATCTCTCGTTCCCCTCCCCACCCCGTTCCCCTGCCGTGGAGGCTGCGGCTGGCTCCTCTCCAGCCAGCCCGTTGCACCCGTGGTGTCCTCCCATCTTCCTCTTCCCTGTCTGTGTTGTCTCCTCCTCAGGTGAGTGACACCCATAACGCTCATGCAGAGGGAAAGCCTGAGCCAGTGTGCTGGCGTGGCAGGCAGTCGGAGCATCTCCAGAGTCAGAGCTCCGCAAGGAAGGTGGGAGCTGTGATCCAGATCCCCGATGTGCCAGAAACCGCCCCCGATGGGGCAGGAATGTATCGCATACCAGTAAGTGTTCAAGGGGATATATATCACGTGTTGGTGGATTCTGGTTGTAACCAGACCTCAATTCACCAACGCCTGGTGCAAGGTGAGGCATTGGGGAGAGCCAAACGGTGAAGGTGTTATGTGTGCATGGGGATGTTCACCATTACCCTCTAGTGTCTGTCCATATTCTATTGCGGGGCCAAATGCATAGAATTAAGGTGGCGGTTAACCCTCGTCTCACCCACTCGTTAATTTTGGGAAATGATTGGCCAGGTTTTAAAGAATTGATGGAACACATAATGCGAGGTGGGTCCTGCATAAATACGTCATGGGAAGCTCCCGGTGTGGCATTGACTGTGGAAGCTGTCACAGAGCCATCTACGTCAGCACTGTGTCAGAGCGATATGAGGAGTGAGGAGCACCCCGCCCCTCCTCCCTCTCTCGGGGATTCCCTTGGGGATTTCCCATTAGAGCAGTCACGAGATGAGACTCTGCGGCATGCATTTGACCAAGTGAGAGTAATCAATGGTCAAACTCTCCAGCCGAGCCTTCCTTTATTTTGCTATTATTAAGGATAGGTTGTACCAAGTGATGCAGGACACTCAAACGGGAGAACAGATAACTCAATTATTGATCCCAAAAAGCTGTAGGGAACTCGTATTCCATGCGGCTCACTTTAATCCCATGGCTGGATACTTGGGGCAGGACAAAACTCTAGCCCGAATAATGGCCCGGTTCTATTGCACAGGGATTCGCGGGGATGTCCGTCAGTGGTGTGCGGCATGCCATGAATGCCAATTAGTAAATCCCATGGCCACTCCAAAAGCGCCTTTGCGCCCTCTTCCTCTAATCGAGACCACATTTGAGTGAATTGGGATGGATCTCGTCGGGCCATTAGATTGGTCAGCATGGGGATATTGCTTTATTTTAGTTCTGGTGGACTATGCAATGCGATATCCGGAAGCAGTGCCTCTCCGCAATATCTCAGCATGCAGTATTGCAGAAGTGTTCTTCCGCTTTATCTCCCGGGTCGGGATTCCGAAAGAAATTCCGATAGACCAAGGCACTTCGTTTATGTCACGCACACTGCGTGAACTATATGGGTTACTGGGGATTAAGCCTATCTGCACCAGTGTCTATCACCCACAAACTGGTGGCTTAGTGGAACTTTTAATCAAACTCTCAAAAACATAAATTGGAAGACGCACGTAATTGGGATAAGTGGCTCGAGCCCCTGTTATTTGCAGTACAAGAGGTCCTGCAAGCCTCCACAGATTTTTCACTATTTGAATTATCATATGGGAGTAAGCCACATGGCATTTTGGACGTGCCAATGAAAATTGGGAGGAAGGACCTTCATCTAATAAGAACGAAATTCAATACGTTTTCAACCTGCGCGCCAAACTCCACACACTCATGCACTTAACCCAGGAGAATTTGCGGCAGGCGGAAGAACGTCAAATCTGACTGTACGACAGGGGCACGCGCCTTAGAGAGTCCACACCGGGAGACAAAGTACTCGTATTATTGCCCACGTCAAGCTCCAAATTGATCGCCAAGTGGCAAGGGCCCTTCGAGGTCACACAGCGAGTCAGGGACGTCGACTATGAGGTGAGGCGAACGGACAGGGGTGGGGCATTGCAAATTTACCACCTCAAATCTGTTAAAACGTTGGAATGAGGAGGTCCCCGTGGCGTTGGTGTCAATAATCCCGCAGAAGGCGGAGTTGGGGCCGGAGGTTCAAAACAGAAAATTGACATCGCCAACCACTCCGGTCCCTTGTGGAGACCACCTCTCCCCGGCCCAACTCATGGAGGTAGCCCAGTTGCAGAAGGAATTTTCCAACGTGTTTTCGCCCCTGCCCGGCTGCACCCACCTCATAGAACACCACATTGAGACGCCCCTGGGGGTGGTAGTGCGTAGCTGCCCTTACTGCCTGCCTGAACACAAGAAAAAGGTGGTCCAGGATGAACCTGAGGCCATGCTCGAAATGCGCATAATCGAGGAGTCCAACAGTGACTGGAGCAGCCCAGTGGTCCTGGTCCCCAAGACTGATGGGTCGGTCCGGTTCTGTGTGGACAAGAGAAAAGTCAACGCAGTGTCTAAATTTGACGCTTACCCAATGCCTCGCACTGACGAGCTGCTCGATCGATTAGGCACTGCTCGTTTTTATTCAACACTGGATTGAACAAAGGAATATTGGCAGATCCCCTTGACTCCTCTATCCCGAGAGAAAATGGCCTTTTCCACACCGTTTGGCTTACACCTATTCGTCACACTTCCTTTTGGGTTATTTGGGGCTTCCGCGACGTTCCAGCAGCTCATGGACAGGGTTCTCCGCCCCCACACCACCTACACAGCTGCGTACCTTGATGATATTATCATCTATAGCAATGACTGGCCGCGGCACCTCGAACACCTTAGGGCCATCCTAAAGTCGCTGAGGTGTGCAGGTCTCACAGCTAACCCAAAGAAGTGTGCAATTGGGCAGGTGGAAGTACAGTATCTGGGTTTCCACTTGGGCCATGGGCAGGTGCGTCCCCAAATTAATAAGACTGCAGCGATTGTGGCCTGCCCAAGGCCCAAGACCAAAAAGGGGGTGCGACAGTTCCTGGGGCTGGCTGGCTACTATCATAGGTTCATACCTAATTATTCGGACATCACCAGCCTGCTCACTGATCTCACTAAAAAGGGAGCACCAGATCCGGTCCAGTGGATGGAGCAATGCCAACAGGCTTTCTCTAGGGTAAAGGCTGCACTGTGTGGGGGGCCACTGTTACACTCCCCTGACTTTTCTCTCTCCTTTATTTTACAGACGTACCCATCAGACAGAGGGCTGGGGGCCGTTCTGTCCCAGAAGGTGGAGGAACGTCCTGTGCTGTACATTAGCTGGAAGCTGTCAATGTGGGAAGGCAGGTACAGCACGATAGAGAAAGAGTGCCTAGCCATTAAGTGGGTGGTCCTCACCCTCTGGTACTACCTACTGGGATGCCCTTTCACCCTCTGTTCATACCATGCACCCCTCTAGTGGCTCCACTGCATGAAGGATGCCAACGCTCGGATCACCCGTTGGTATCTTGCCCTCCAGCCATTCAAGTTTGAGGTGGTCCAGAGGCCGGGGGTGCAGATGGTGATGGCAGACTTCCTGTCCCGTCAAGGGGGGAGTCCACTGCAGGCCGGACAGCTCCCCGGCCTGAGTCGGGCGGTGGGGGTATGTGGCAGCATGGGCATGGCCGAGCGTCAGTCTGTGAATGGAGGGCGGAGTCGGGGAAGGTGAGTGGTCATATCGCTACACCTGTTGTCAATTAACGTGTGTTTGTGTGTCTCTTACAGTGACGGCACCCTATAAAAGGAGTGAGAGGAATAGAGGAAGAGAGATTGGGGACCAGAACACGATAATAGTCTGTGTGTATGAGTGTGTGTATGAGTGTGTCCCCAAGGGATAGAGTTGTGCTGAAAAGCAGAAATAAAGGAAACTCAGAAGCAAATAACAGCCTGCCATACTTCTGTGCTCCACCCACACCTGGAACATTTCTACAATGATGTTTGCTTGTCATATTGGTGCCTCAGGTCAGTTGTCATACCTGTTGTGTTTGGTGACATAACGGCGGCACGTGCCCTCAAACAAGCAAGCAGTCCTCACCGTGCCACACCTGTGGTGCTGAATGGACACCACCTCACCACACTTTGCCATGGCATTTCAGCACTACTGATATTAGGGACCAACAGCAAGCATGTGGCCAGAAGGTGGGTCCTGCTGACTCTGCTCGGCTGGAGCCCGCTAATGATCTACCCTCAATGAGGCACTGAGAGAGTATAAAAAGGCAATGCTGCAGCTCACAAGCAAGTAAGCTCATTCTCTCAAGACAGACTATTCTAATGCCTGAATCCTGTGCTTCTAGATAGCGAGAACGAGAGCCTCCTACACACCATGGCCAGCAGCTCTGTTGGATGCCCTAGAGATGCTCCAGTGAGCAAGAACCAGCCACCTAGCTTGCACTTCATGCCCTAGGGGCCCGACCCAGCACTGGGAGCACATATATCCACCACAACCTCACTTTTGAAAAATAAAGAGCAATTTTTCTTCAACTTACTACTGCCTCCCGAGCCTGTTTCCTGCACCACCCTGTGAGAGCTTACACATGACATTGTGACTTCTCATCATAGATAAGAACATTTACATATGTTTTCGAGATAGATGAAAACAGTTGCTTAACAGTCTGTTCATTCATGCTTAAATCAGAGGGATGAACTAAAGGTAGTTTGCAGTTCATTATACAGAATTGGGCAAGCTATAAAAACATTTTACATAGACTTTACTGAACTCAGTCCTATCCATCCATCCATCAGCATCTAATCATTTAACCCTTTCACCACTACAAAACTGTTTTATTTGTTTTTTTGTTTTGTTTTTTCCCCAGAAGGTGTTTCCATACTACAATGAGATCAGAAAGTGCTCTGCAGTGGTGAAAGGGTTAAATAAATCTATTCTACATCCTTCCTTCCAAATATAAAGCAACTTTCAGACCAAAAAGTCACCAGTTTGATTCTCTGGACCAGCAAGAATGGCTGAAGTGCCCTTGAGCAAGACACCTAACACTGGCTGCTTCCCAGACTGCTCTGGGAATGTTGTACTTCGCTCTGGATTAGAACATCTGCTAAATGCCTGTAATGTAATGTAATGTAATGTAATGTAATCATGTCATATAGATAGCCCTTTATCTGTGTACCAAATGGCAAAAATACTGTAAATCGCCCAAAAATATGTTTAGAGCTTGAATTCTTACTTGTGGAAGGTGAGCCTTCTTGATTTTCAATATTTGTTTGTGTAACAGGTGCAGTTAATTACATTAATGGAATTTAGCAGACACTCTTATCCAGAGCGATGTATAACATACCACATACTGCCTGGGGAGCAGTCAGGGGTTAGGTGCCTTGCTCAAGGGCACTTCAGCCAGTCCTGCTGGTAGAAGGAATTGAACCAGCAACCTTTTGGGCCCAAAAGCTGCTTCTCTAACCATTCTCTAACTATTTAATTTTTGTTTCTGTTGCATTGTTCATTACCTCCATCAACTTTGTTGGAGGAGGTTATGTTTTCACCTCTGTTTGTTTGTTTGTCTGTTCCCAATGTAACTCAAAAAGCAGTGAACTTATTTTGATAAAATTTGGAGGAAAGGTGAGCCATGGGCCAAGGAACAATTGATTAGATTTTGATGCAAATCCAGATATGTATGTGGATCCAGATTTTTTTTTTGTTGTTGTTGTTCCCAACATAAATCAAACAGTACTGAACAGATTTTGATGAAATTTGGTGTACAGCTTTAGTATTACTCTAGGTTCAAGTGATTTGATTTTGATGTTGATACTATGTGGCTTGGTGATGGTATTCACTGTACCATGTGCCCTTCTACTTTTAGTTTTTATTTAGTTTTCATTTTGTTGAAAACTGTCATTTTCATTTTAGTTTACGAATTTTTTAACTGCTAGTTTGAGTTACAGACTTAGTTTTCATTAACCAAATTAACCCTCCTACATAGCAGGATGGTTGCCCCTCACCCATCACATCAGGTGATCATGTGCATTTACTAGTCAACAAATAGCCTGCAATGACTAAGGAACTTATAAATCTATACAACTCTTTAATTTTTTTTCAAGACAAATGGAAGTACAGAGTATTCTGGTATATGTGAATATAAAATGGCTTTATACCTATAGCTGTAACCACTTTAATCAGCCTTCAGGATCACTCTCCTGGTAACTGACTCAGAATATAGGCAGTATGGAGGTGATGTGACATATACCAAGAAAGTTGAAGAGAGACTGTCAAAACATTATTATTTTTTTTTATTCAGCAAATTATTCAATTTAAAATCTGCAAATATTTTGATTGTTCACAATTTACACAGGGATAAACTGTGAAATTCAGAAGTGGCAGAGCTCTGACAACAGGGATGTAAGTAAGATAATATGAATGTACTAGTGCATCTCAAACAATTAGAATATTGTGAAAAATGTTGTTTTTTTTTCCTCCGCAATTTAATTCAAAAAGGTAACCTTTCATATAACCTATATTCATTACACATAAATTGAAATATTTCAAGCCTTTTTTTTTATTTTGCTAATTATGGCTTATAGCTCATGAAAATCAGAAATCCAGTATCTCAAAATATTGGAATATTCCCCAAGATCAATCAAAAACGTATTTACAATCCAGAAATGTCCAACTTCTGAAAAGTATGTTCATTTATACACTCAATACTTGGCTGGGGCTCCTTTACCACAAATTACTGCAGCGGTGCGGCAGCAGTGGAGGCAATCAGCCTGTAGTGCTGCTGAGGTGTTATTGAAGCCCAGGTTGCTTTGCTTTGATAGCGGCCTTCAGCTCATCTGTATTTTTTGGTTGGGTGTTTCTCATCTTCCTCTTGACAATACCACATAGATTCTCAATGAACAGCTCACCACGTGCTCATGTTTGTGTTGGGTCCTCTTTGGTCCTGTCTCCACCTCTCGTTCCATCGTTTGCTTAGTCCTTGATTAGTCTGCCTATGTAGACCCTCTGAGAATCATTGCAAAGTCTTATCAAGCATCTGTTTCAACAGAACCAAACCTGTTCCACCATGACAACACCGCTGTGCCCAAAGGAGAGCTCCATGAAGAGCTAGTGTGCCAAGGTTGGAGTGGAAAAACACTCGAGTGGCCTACACAGATGCTTGACTTCAACCCTACTGAACACCTTAGGGATAAACTGTAATCCCAACTGCACCCCTGGCCTCCTTATTCTTATGGCTGAATGAACACAAATCCCTACATCCAGTCTACAAAAATCTAGTGGAAAGCCTTCCCAAAAGAGTGGAGGTTATTATAACAGTAAAGCGTGAACTAAATCTGAAATGGGATGTTCAACAAGAATGTAAGGCAGTGATGGTCAGGTGTCAATGCACTTTTGTTCATATGGGCTGTTTCACAGTGATGGTTGTCTTTTTGAATAACACCAACTAACTCCTGCAACTAGGTCCAGTACGTATATGCTGGAGTTTCTTATACTTTATTTTACAGGGACACACTCATAACCCTACCTTCAGCACTAATGTCTCTTATAAGTTTTTATAAATATATTTAAG
Source organism: Netuma bilineata (assembly GCA_027576575.1). Classification (NCBI taxonomy): domain Eukaryota; kingdom Metazoa; phylum Chordata; class Actinopteri; order Siluriformes; family Ariidae; genus Netuma; species Netuma bilineata. Next base: position 59,121,362 of record JAODOK010000025.1, on the reverse strand, counting down.
AGTCAAATATGGGTTCAATTTTGACCTTGTGCTCATTTCACTTTAATTATTACACTAAAAGTTTACAGGTTACATTCAGAATTGCATTTTTTTTTAGCACTAACTAGGTTTTACTTTGGGATGGATGCAGTACTTTCATTCACAATAGAAATACATTTAAGTGGAAATTCTTTTTTTTTTTTGAAACTCAGTGCCTCTGATAGTGTCCTTTGTCCATCAAAAATGTCCTCTCCAGAAATCACCCACCATATGCTGAGGTTGTAAATGATTTTTCAAGAAAATATTTATCTCTTTTGAAGCAGAATAATCTGTTGTTGCACAGGGAAAAAAAAAACAGGACTTGAAACAGATGCGAGACACAGCATTTGCAGCAGAGCTTCACATGTGGTTGAAATGTGACTCTATCAAAAAGTGTCCCCTCTGGAAAACCACAAGGATCATCACCACTTCAGTTGTTATTACAGTTATCACTGTGTACAAACATCGCTGCACAGTATTTACTTGAAAATTTGTCCTTAAAATCACAACCATTTCAACAGTTTTTCACTTTGTATACCTCACTCTTTTGGACTGGAAGGAAGGTGGTCAGTTTTAGAAATACACTTCTGTCTCTTGCCACAAGTAACATGCCCACTATATGACCTGTTACTCTGAAATTCTGCGCAGTTCATTTCCATCTCAAAAGGTCATTTTCAGTAGCAGAGAAAAACAAAAATGTGAGGTATGATTTTTGGACTACTGTGGACTCGAAAAGTATACCCTGATTGTCAAACAGCACATATAATGTATTTTGGTCTCTACATTGAACAATGATGGCGTGTCTTGGATTGTCTACTATGAACAACAGGCTGAATCCATGTCCTTGTATCCTGTCTCATTTTCATCACACATCATGTACCAACCTGCTTGCAAAATCCAAAATGTGATCATATATACAGAACTAAAAAAATATATTTTTTTCTTCTTCTAATTTTCTAGGGAAGATGAGAAGAATGCAATACCATTGCCAATTGGAAATAAAATTTCATGTGGAGCTGCTGAAAATGACGAAATTTCTCCAAGTGCTCATGGAAACTTAAAATTCCTAAAATATAGCAATTCCCATGTAAATTCATAGGACCACCAAATCTCTTCTTCTCCAGATAAGTTAAGAAAATACACTCAAAGCTAAATCATCTGATCAGATAAAGTTCTACTGTGTACAAAGGCTGATAGAAAAGATTATCTATATATTTGCGCTATGATTTGCACTGAATAACATTTAACAGACTTCCAAGTCAGCAGCTCATTTGCTGGCTCATAGCTGAGCACTTGTTATGCATTTTAACCTCCTTTACTATTCCCTAATCTTCCCCACAGGGATAATCTCAAGACAATTTCTGCAGAGTGAGTGCTTTTATAGAAGTCTGAAGAAAACATTGATGAATAACCCAGGGTAACTGCTAGGATAGATATGCCTAGTTATTTTCACAAGAACTTACAACACAGAAAGACAGGGTTGGGGGGAATTAATAATAATAATAATAATAATAATAATAATAATAAAAGAGAAAATAAGTGGAAAAAAGAAAAAAGACACTAATGCAAAGAAAATAGAATGACGTTTGCTTTAAAATAGTGGAAAAGGTCAACCACAGAGTTGTGAAGAAGCTCAAAAATAAAGATGCCAGTGAAACAACAAAGAGGTAAAAATGGTAACAAATGATCCATCCATTATCTGTAGCTGCTTATCCTGTGCAAGGTCGCAGGAGCCTATCCCAGCTGGCTATGGGCAAGAGGTGGGGTACATCCTAAACAAGTCACCAGATTATCACAGGGCTGACACATAGAGACAAACAGCCATTCACACTCACAGTCAATTTAGAGCCATCAATTAACCTAACCTGCATGTCTTTGGACTGTGGAGGAAACCCACGCAGACACAGGGAGAACATGCAAACTCCACACAGAAAGGCCCTTGTCAGCCAATGGGCTTGAACCCAGGACCTTCTTGCTGTGAGGTGACAGTGCTAACCACTACACCACCGTGCCGCCCCCACCAGAGACAAGCAATGAGTAACCATGTCTGCAATCAATTTAACAACATGTGTTCATGCCATAAAACAAAGGCTTAACTAGCTTTACGTGTTGATCATTAACAATTATCGATCATGGTGATGAAAGGATTAATAAAAAGATGAAATAACTTCTGATACCACTAAACTTAACACCTAGTTAAAGCATACCGGTGGCCTTTTTATGCCCCCCGCCCAGTCCTGCGGCGCAACATAAATTACATCATCAGTGATTTGCAACACATGAATGAACTGAATAATGAAGATTTAGAAAACATAGTGAGTCAGTGGGTGGACATTGAAAATGATACACCAGTAACCTCCATCATTTCCATAACAGATGAAGAAATCATCGCCTCCATTCGTGGCCCTTAAACTCAGTCAATGAACTGTGATAGTGACTTGGAACGAGAAATTAATGATAAGGAGAATGTGTGCAAAATTTCTCATATAACATGAGTGTTTGGTGTGACAAGTGGTTCCATTTCAGTATTATGAACCTTTTGGTATAACAAACTACTTGGACGCCCCTGAAGAGTTCATTATAGCTGGGTTGCAGTGTTTAAAAAATAATAATAATAACTGTGCTATGTGTTTCTTTGGCTGTTTTGCACTAGCTAACACTAACAGCTGAAATAATAGATGTCATTACTTTCTGCAGAATCCATAATAGCATGAACACTCAACAGTTGCCATGGTAGTGCGAAGCCATACTCGTGTCGGCACACCCAACAGAAGGAGGGGAGTTGGGTGAGCCGTGGCTCGTTGAACTGTGTCAACTTGTGGGAAAGGGGCCTAATATATCTCCTTCAAGCAAATGATGAGCCTATTCCTTCTCTCTCCAGCTGGGAATCAACATGCTAAACCTGCTGTCTGTTTTCTCCTGACTGCACCAGTCTAGCTCTTCAATCAAGTTCTTGATACCTGCTATTTACAGTATATAATATTGCAGGTCCTGCTTAAACAAAGTCAATAATTAATGCTCTCCACACAGTACTGTGATCTGTAGTTCAACAGAATATAGAGATATTTTCATTGTGTTTCATGAAATCTGATGACCAGACTAGTGCAAGTCCTCATGCACAAATGCCTTTCTCAGACATTTATCAGCATGTCACCTGGGACTCCTCAACTAGTGGTCCATAAGTATGCTGTAGATTGATTGTATCTTGTAGTGTAGTGTAAATTGAATTTTGATTTGATTTTACTGTTTCTCATAGCAGTGTAATCAAAGGTAACACTCAGGTCTATATTTTCAAAATACTTTTATTATCCAGGGTGTTTCAAAAAATTTGAGATTATTTGAGATGTAAATATCCCAGAAACTGCATAGTCTAGGCAAATGAAACTGAACAGGCTTAATGTTGAGCAATATAAGATTCATTCGTCAAAATTTGAATGAGAAATTCAAAGGTATGTGGATTCCATGAACGATTTCATAAATTTTCAATATTCGCGAACCCGCTCGACCGTCTCTTCCGATGCTGGTGGTCGTCCAGATCCTTTTGCCCTGCACAGACAACCTTCCTCTTTGAACTTTTTGTGCCGTGTCCAAATCTGCATTGCAGTCGGTGCATTTTTTTTTTTAGAGGATTCTCCCATAAATGCACACTGCAGTCTTGTTCAACTGTGTTTGAGCGTACTCTAACACACAAAACGCCTCTTCTTTTCCAGTGAATGGTATTTCTGTACCTAAAAAGATAAAAACAAAAAACATCTCACATGCTGTTAAAATTTGAGGACAATTGAACGAGAATTGGCAAAGTTCTTAGATTGTGAAATTATATCAAATATTTTGAAACACCCTGTATTTTCCATGGTTCTCACATCAAGTTGGACAGCCAAGATTTGTTGCAACCTCATAGGCAAAGACTTTGTATGCTAGCAAATTTGCCTCATCTTTCATCCCATGCTGATCTATGTGGTCAAGTACCCATGAGTACCCTTTACATTCACCCCTACTCCTCTCTGAGAGGAGGCTTCCCTTCAGGCTTCTGCTGCCAGTTGGACTACTGTTTTATCCGCAGTGCTCACTCCAGACACTATGACTTCTCATGTGTTTGAACATAGAGCATGATTTAGGAAACTATATCTATAATTCTGAGGTGATTAAGATAGTGTTTGGTAAAAAATCAAGCAAAAAAAATGATGAATCAATTTTGGGGGGAATATTCATAAGAAACTTTCATGACCTTATTGGCATTAATATTAATGATATTAAGGGTCTCCTTACCATCTGGCAGCTCTACCATCAGCTCAGAGATTAAAAACTCTGTTCCAGCATGCCCCAATCTCTGTGAATAAGGGAACAAGCAAATAGTACAAAACACCAACATCCAACCAATCAGGCCAGGAAGGGTATGTATTTGTTTCACAGTCATGTTGAGTATCAAATGGAAAGACTTCCCAGGGTGTATATATGTGTTTTAAAGGTGTGGCTATGGATAGAACCCTGAAAGCAGGATCATCCGCATTATTGTTTAATATGTCTTTCTGTTAAAACAGCTGCAAACTGGTGTGTGAGATGTAATCATCTGGACACACATTTCAATTTTTTTCCATTTGAAAACTATAAAAGATTATGTTGCTGGCATAATGATTGCATAGTAATTTAGTATTTTAAAATTACAATTTTAGTCTCCAGTTGTCCAATTAAGAATAGTATTCCTGTTGCTTGATCCCATGGCAAAAAATATCCATTTGCCTTTGTTATCGTAGTTCATTTGTCCTTTTTGTGCCTCCTCTTCCCCATACCTGTTCACTCATGCTGCTCACATTACAATCCAAAACTTGCACTACATTTTAATCCCCTGTCTTTCCAATCCTGTTCCCATTTAAATCTCTGTAATCACACATACATCTGGATGTATTTTGTCTTATTCATTACTCATCTCTACAACACATCTTCATTGTCTGCTAAACATCATCTCTTCTTGCCACACTGCTTTCTTTCACACTAACACATTCACCTAAACTTCTACTCCTCTGACTGTACACCCACCTTCCTCACTTTTATACCCCTTACTTCTTCTGTCCTCTGCTCCTGCTGCTCCTGGAACAACCCTCACCCCTCCTCCTTCTTTCTTTCTCTCTGTCTGTCTCTCTCTATTTCTCTGTCTATCTCTTTTTCCCCCCACCCCTACCCCACTCCACCTGTCTCAGGATGACAAGGAGATCGACCTGGAGCACCTCCACCGGCGCGTGAACAGCCTGTGCACGGAAGATGAGAGCCCGCACAAGCAGTTCTCCACCTCTTCAATGGATCTGACACCACTGGACATGGACTCATTGCCAGCGGCACGCCAGGCCCTAGAGCAGATCAGCGATTTCCGTAACACACACATCACCACCACCACCTTCATCCCCGAACAGATCCAGACACTGAGCCGCAGCCTTTCTGCCAAGGCAGCATCCGGCTTTGCTTTCGGCGCCATGCCCGACCAGCGGACTGGCGCCGGGCCCTTCAGACAGCGCGCGCCCAATGGAGGCTTCTTCCGCAGCCCCATCAAGACCATGTCCAGCATCCCTTACCAGCCCACACCAGCACCAAGCTTCAGCTATGGCAACGATCCAGACCGGGGCACCTCCATATGAGGAGGCACACACAAAACAAGATCCAAATGTAAATATCTGTCTTCTTTTTTTTTTGTTTGTTTGTTGTCCTTTTTTGCTTTTGAAAAGCTTTGCTTTTTAGTTTTGCTGTTGGGGGTGCTCGTCCTGCCTGAACTCACCTACCTGTTGAGGATGATGATAAATTTCATTATTGTCGTCGTGATTGTTGGGAGATCTCTTGTGTAAACATGACTTTGCCTTCATATTTTCACATGGAATTTTGGGGATTAGTTATGTGGGGAGAGATTTAAAAGACTGTATGAATATAAAAATCATGGGATGTTTACATTTCTTTTGTTTTCTTTTGATTTCCGGACAAAAAGGGAAAAAAATCACTGCACTTTGCAGACTAACTTACAGACCTGCAATAACTTGAGGCTTATTTGAGAAATCTTGTCTGCTTCTCAGTTTATGCTGGTCAGTGCTCAGTACTGAGTTAGGCTATGAGATGTGGTGAGTTGGATGTCAATAGCTAGAGAAAAAAGTCCTTCTGCTGCTCTACACTGCACCTGAGCTCCAGACATATAGACTGATCTTCTGACATCCTTATGTCTAGCTGTACCGTCTGGACAATACACTGGACAATGTATAAGAGAAAGATGAAAAGAAAAAAAATATGTAAACAAAGTTAAAGCATAGAAGGACAAATGAAATTGAGGCCTCTAAATGTGTTTCTTTTTCTTTATTTGAAATAGAACAAATCATTTTGTGTGGAATGTGTTTGATCAGAAAGTTTAAACATGGGGGATTAGTGCAGGTTATACA
>JAODOK010000025.1:58664411-58676461 GCA_027576575.1 Netuma bilineata | reverse complement strand
GTCGTTCAAATTCTGTAAAGCTGCTTTGCGACAATGTTTATTGTTAAAAGCGCTATACAAATAAACTTGACTTGACATAGCTAGGGTTACAGTGGGGGGCTAGTCCTCTGGTAACTGCGAGAGTTTGACTCCCCACTCGCATCTATATTGCAGCGTGCCTTGCCAGAGGGCAGTAGGTACCATTTTTATGATGGTCTTTGGTATGACCCGACCGTGAGTAGAACTCGCGACCGAGAGGCAGACATGCTAACCACTAGGCCAACTCGTGGTAATGTCTTGCAATACACATCATTTATAATGATTGAAGTAATCCCAGGCTTCCTTTGGAGTTAAGGTGGTGATCTTGATGGTCCAGGAGAGAACCCTGACAGGAAGGCAGCATTACTTGTATTCACCAGAACACATACTTGTATCTCTACGTTCACAGCCACATTAGCTACTATGTCAATTTTTGGTCCCAGTGCCCAATTAGTCACTTCATTGTATAACAGCTGTATATCACACTGGTTTTGGTTGGTCTTTGAAACCCAATATTAAAGGGCTACTGAAGCATGGCCGGTGCCTCTGTACTGAAATCTAATACGACCCATATCAAGCTTCATGCTGTAGTCAAAAGCCTGGCTCTGTGGGGCTAGACAAAATGTGTGTGTGAGGGAGTTGGCATAAATGGTAGAAGCTCTGATTTCCTCATTAGATCTGAGATGTCTGCAAGTAGAATGGCTCCATCCCAATCACACTGCAACCCCATCTGCTGCCTACTGTTCCCCAGGAGGCTTGTGTACACACACATACACAATCACAGTGTGTGTATTAGAGTAAAGACACACATGTATGCATACAAAGACATATACACATGCACACAAACACTTACAAGTTACAAGCAGTTATGGTGTGTAATGGTAAATAACTTTCTTTCAAGCAATAACACCTCACTCTCTCTCACTCTCTGAGGTATGGAGGAACGAGATTAGCCCCACATCCTTCTGGGTTGATGAGTACAGATTCAGGAGGGAACTGGGATTCAAAATAATGAACAACAGTCCACACAACATGCCTTTTTATCAGCTTGTTTGCAGCTCAAATATTAGAAATAATCCTAATCCCAAATTCGTATGGCCAGACTGATATACGATATTATTCTATCCACATTCATTGGATATGAACAATTGCACGCTCTGACTGGCAACTCTACTACGAGGCTATCAGCTCATATACCGTGAGTAGAGAAAAACAAAATGGTGGAGCGTTTTGCTGAACCAACCGAGGATGAAATAAAAACTCTACTTGAAAACAAAAGCCCCAAAAAATACAAAAAAAGCAGCAAAATATGGAATAAAAGAAGTGTTTGATGTCAAGAACGTATCTTTTTTTTTTTTTCATTTTTCAAGAATTATTGCATTTTTCCCAAATCGCTTCTGTCACTTCGCCGGTTTGTTTACATTCTAAGAGGAAATGATTTTGTTGGACGTTTTGTACAAAGCTTTTATTTATAGAATTTGCAAAAAATAGAAATAAAAATGCTCCGTTTCTCAAAATCCAGTGATTGTGGATAGAATGAAACAGTTATTGCACTCAATTTCGTCGTATATGGCTGATAGCTGACTTGGTGCTATGCGCCTCGTCAGCTATCAGCTCATATATGACTTGATTTTGTAGAATAACTTAAATATTGCTACAGATTATGTATTAAATGCACTGCATTTAAAAAAAAAAAAACATGGTGAGCCTGCAATGTACTACCAATAAATAATTTCACCATTTGTTTCAAGTCAATCCACAATTTATCCAAACACGAACAGTATTCAATAAAAGTACAACACTCGCTCACATGTTGCAGATTTCTCTATTATCCCGTGTTGTGAACATGATTGACAAATGACACTACACAGCTCAAAAGCCATCATCATGTGCCTGCTTCCCTGCTGACCCTTCAAAGCTTAAGTTCTAAAGATACACCCTAAAGCCCTGAGGATGCAGCAGGTCAGGCTCTGATCTCTATTCATGACCCAGTGTCCTCTTTCTTAGCCCTCGCCCTAGACAGACTTCTGTCACCAGGACTCAGTGGGCAGGGGTCAGAGGACGCAATGCTAGGGCAATGATGTCAGGACAGAATAGTCATGCCAGTGTTGGCTGGACGCCCAGCAGGACACAGAGGGTCTATTTATGAGTTAAACAGTACCCGATGACTCCTACTAATCCAATTAAATCTGGCCACAGTGACAGAGGACTGGACATGGTAGGGAAACCCCATGAAGGGTCACAAATGCAGCCACTTAAACTTAAGTGGAAAAAATAGTGTAGTGATGGCATTAAAGGCTTGTCGGTGTCATGTGACTTTATTTATTGAAAGCTACAATAAATATGAAGATGGGTGTTGGTTGTAATGGGAAAAAAAAAGTGCCCATGAAAAGGAGATTAGACCTTATGCAAAAAAGAAATCATATACATAGACACATGCTCATATGTTTTTCCACACGTGTGTAACATTTGATGCGAAGGTGAACTTCAGCGAGTCAGCTATAGTTCATTTGTAACTTCGCCTGAAAAATTAAAATGTGAAAAATGAATCGTTTAAAAAAAAATCAGGTAAAATTAAACAGATCTTTGAGAAAAAAAAAGCTACATGGAAAAATCTGAAACATTCAAAACATGAAAAAATAATCCACGTGACAGAGCATGAATTGTTTAAAACCACGTGTGAATTTTTCGTGCGAGTGTTCACATGTGAATCATATGAATCACTCACATATGAATCATATGAATCATTAAAGTGACGTTTGTGTGACTTAGAAGGGTAGGACTAAACTTTTTTTTTTCTCCACACAAATGTTCTGTTTATGGAATCAAGAATTCTGAACCTCATGTTCACGCAGTCTTTTTTTTTATTTCTCTCTCTCTCTCTATCTATCTTCCAGATCCACAATGCGACATAGTTGAGCCAGGAATGTGGAACAGCTGTCCCTTCCCCTCCATCTCTCTCTCTCTCTCCTTCGCTCTCCACTCTGCAGTGACCATCTCTACACATTTCTGACAGCGTTACATTAAACACAGTGTGTAAATGGAACACAGCGTTGCGGTGCTCTGGTGTGATTCGATCAGAATGAAGCCCAGCTCTCTCCGCTCTCCATTTTCAGCTCTTAATTGCGCATTAGCGAAAACCGTTCTGCCGACCCTGATTCAGAACAGTCGCAGACATGCTGGAAAAGTAAAAAGAGCACATTTTTCATTTCACATTAGCTGAAATTCACCGCACGATGCCTGTTTGTGAAATGCAAATGCATAATGAGTGTTGTTTTTGTAATGATAAAACTGTGGAGACCTGTTCATTAGCACAGCATGCTGTAATGCCTTGAAAAATAAAGCAGAGAGCTGGTGTTTTGCACTGTATATCTGAACAGATAACAAACCGGCTTCTTTGTCTCAGAGCTGGAAATATCGCCTGGTGACGTTTCATATTATTATTATTATTATTATTATTATTATTATTATTTCAAAGTATGAATCAAACATGACAGCGTGATTTCCTGTTCTCATGAAAACAGTGACACACAGTTTTACAATTTCTCCACATTGGAGAAGGATTTTGAAAAGCAGACCAGACAAGGAGATTTCAACCATTCCAGTTCTCTTGCACTTTTTCACATTTTTCTCTCATGTTCACCTTTATGTTGCTGTTGCTTTCTCTCTCTCTCTGTTTTTTTCTTTCTTTTCTCACCCACGCAGTCTCACATGTATCTCATAGAGGGGCCCCATGTCCTCTAATCCTGCCTTGAGTAAAGTTATCACTCTGAACCCCACTATAAAATGTCTTTCAGTTATAGAACAGAATAGAATGCCTTTACTGTCACTGCACAATGAAATTTAGTTCATCATAGGAGAGCAAAGCGACTGCATATGTGTGTGCCACCACTCTTGGGCACTTCAGCCCAAGGCCGACCCATGTTAACCTAGCTGCATGTCTTTGGACTGTGGGGGAACCAGAGCACCCGGAGGAAACCCATGCAGACACGGGGAGAACATGCAAACTCCAGACAGAAAGGCCCCTGTTGGCTGCCGGGCTCGAACCCAGAACCTTCTTGCTGTGAGGTGACAGTGCGAACCACTTACACCACTGGTCACAATTTAAAAAAAAAAAATCCAAAATATTCAAGTGGTGGCTCCATATTACATACAATAACTCAGACCTCAGGAGCAAAGTTTTCCTTTCAGACTCCTAGATCTACTGAAATTGTTAATTTTTCATTGTAGCTGGCCGGCATATTGAATCTGTGATGCTGATTGGGAAGACAATGACATGGCCCAAATCATATATCATCCTAAATGAAGCATCAAACAGACAAATCTCTCAAGCTTTGATGTCAACTGATGGCATGCCATATGATTGAAGAACGCCGTCATGTGGCACTGCATCAGTTGAAAACTGAACAAAGTGATGTTTCAGTGCACATATGGAAGCTATATGTGAAGCACATCGCCAGAAAGGAACTTGTGACTGCACAGCGCATATTCCACTCACTATCATAGTCTTAGCATTGTGTCCTGTATTTAAGAGCTTTGTTGTGACAGGACAGGTGTGTGCGTACACTGCCTCTGTGTGTCCTGAATTCATGGCCACGTGGACCAAATTAGCAGTCTTTCTCGGCTTTTTGCCAGAGCTGGGGGCCGTGAAATTGAGATTATGGTCACGGTGGTCTCTGGGAACGGGGTGTGGTGAGGAGGGGCGTGTGAGTGATTCACTTGTCTGTAACGTGAGTCCATCACAAGACAATGCATGAATGGGGCTCCTCAGAGGGATGATATCAGCTGTATGGCGCTCCAGGCCCCTCCCTTTGCTCTGAGAGTGTTCATTCATGAAGACTGTCATGCTATTGATTCAGGGTTCCACTAACACATGCACAAAGTAGGCAAGCCTGTAGACTGTAATTGGTATTGTGAAGAAGGCTTATAAATAGGCCTAGGCCTGTGATTTAACTCTGTGTGTGTGTGTGTGTGTGTGTGTGTGTGTGTGTGTGTGTGTGTGTGTGTGTGTCCCCTTCTGATGGTGCGTGAGAGAACATGAGTGGGCGTGCAATAAAAAGTCACACTGTCTCATGTGGGCTTTTCAAAACTCGGGACGATTAAGTGGCTGAATGCTTGCTGGGTCAGATTTATTTCTGTCTATATGTCAGATTAGCATATTGTGCCTCTTCCTGTCTTTTTTTTTTTTTTTTTTGCATGGCTGTGTAGGTGGATTTTGCTCTGCATGTGAAAAGCTCCAGGTCTTGTGACCTTGTTTGCACCAGGAGAGGTCAGATAACAAGAGAAGAGAAGGAATAAAACTTACTTCCATCGATGCTAGCATGGACTGTGGAAAATGCTAGCAGGAAATGTGCACTGCCTTTTAGTATCTGCAGGGGTCTGAGTGCAGGCTTAAAAGCTGCCCCTCCCTTGACAGCAGCCGTCCGGACGTGACCGTGCTATCAGACCCGTTTTGTTACAGATCTTTATCTTTCACTTTCTCCGGGAGTGTGCATTAGGAGAAGGCTATAAAACCTGGCCAGGATGAAGAAGGGTCATTCACCCAGCTGGACCGGGTGGGGGGGGAGAAAGCGGCAGCAGGGTGCTCGCTCAGAGAGCCGCTTGTTCTAGCTACTATTTGGATTTCCATCTGAATGGAAGAGAAGCCTGGACCAGGAATAGCAGCAAATCTCAGAGCCAGTGCCAAGGCTAGCCAAGATCACCATCAGGGGGCTCTCCCAGCCCGGAACACTGTCGCTATTCTTAGAAGCTCGAAACACGCGTTCTTCATGATCCAAGAGCATCGAAGGCGACACGGGCTAAACATTCCCTCTCTATTCCTGTTTGCTAAACTTTTGCTTTCGTTGTCACTCTATCATTCTCTGCTAGTTTTGATTTTACTGTGTGATAAATGACTTGTTTCAGTAATAAGAATCTTAAAATGTGCTCTACATGCAGATTTTTCCTGCATGCTACAAGCTTCAATGACTTTATCAGCAAAATTTGCACTGCATGCATGATAACCACCAACCCTCAGCTTTATAGTAAGGTGTGCCCAATAATATGTCTTGCAGAAACATGGCTGCGTTGCATACTTTGCAGTTGCATGAACGCGCACCACAAAAATTGTCACCCTCAAATCGAGCAGTTGATATATTCGGCTCGGGAGACCTGCTCTGTTTAGACATTGGAAACAACACATGCAGAGTATTACAAACAGTTTATTGGCAACGTCTTCTCTCCCAGTATCAAGCACAAACCTCCATCAAGTGCATCTTTTGCTGTAAGATGCCACAGAAGTGCATAGCTGAGCAATAAACAAGCATATAAAAGCCCAAGGTATGATTTTTGCCCGAGCAGCTTTTGTAGCACCTGAGCCGTCAAATGGGGGGGAGCTGTGTGTGTACCGTAATTAGCAATGGAGTGGCTAATGGTTTCTGTGTGCTACAAGGCCAGCCGAGGTCCAGCAGGCACATATGCACTAAATGAATTCCCTACAGACCACAGTGTTTTCATGTAGCATGCCACGCATTCTTGCCTTGTTTTACTATCGCTAATGTGGAGGCCTTTGCATTCGTGTCTCTCTGAGTGCGTGTTCTTAATTTGCCACGTTCAAACTGAAAAACCATGTTGTATGCTGGATTTAAGAATATTTAATTTAGCAATCAATTTATATTAGGTACCACAGTGTTAGTCTTGAAAGTCATGCCTACCAAGAATAGAAGCCTAAAATTAGTTTGTATGAAAATGAAATCCGATGTCACACAACTTTGCTTCCTGGAGATGACATCTGTTTCGGTGGGTTTCTTTTGGTATCATCAAAGTGTGACTCAACAACAAAGAAATTTAGGCAGCAAATCTGAACATCATCTGGACATCTAAGAAAAAAAAGTGCATTTATAAACGCAACTAATTTTTGCTATAGCAGGCCGCAAATGGGTGACGCTGCTCAGATGGATCACATAGAGCTAAGACTAGACCTCATTATGGTGGGGTTTCTAGGAGCTAATCCAGATGCCTGTGTCAATTACCATGAGCTGTACTCAGACCTAAAACCTCATCTTTATCTGTCAGAGATGTTGCAAAGAGGGTGAGATAAAGGAAGCCCATCTGCAATGGTGAGAACATGTGTCTCCTGTCACACGGGAAACATCACACAGTCTGAACAAACAAAGAGAACCACAAATGTTCTTGCTATAGCCAAACACTTGGACAGAAAGTCCAATCACAGACAGACAGCTCAAAGGTGAGACAATACCATGATGGCTTGGTCAAGAGAAGACAGAACCAAGGTCTGAGAGTTCACCCCATTTTTCATTCACCTTACACACTTCTGATCTCCAAACCAGAACCCAACTCAACCTTCCAGATCTTTTCATTATGACTGATCAAGACTAAGGCCACAGAACCAAAGCCAGAGGCTGGCATGTTAAGAAAGGCACCACTCAGGCTGGTTTATTCACCTCCAGAGCTGCCCGCCACCCAGGAGAAAAGTCTGGAACTCACCAGTGATTCTCTGAAAGTTCCACAAGCTCAAGTGAATAGACGTAGAGGGGGTGGGGGTGAAGGTTGCCCCCTGAGACTCTGACTCAGTAATTAGCCTGTTACAGGCGGCTGGGATGAGAAGACATAGCAGCAGACAGGCACCACATCAGGAGCCGGGGAGCCGCGGCAAAAATAAAGGAGCATGTGGGCCACAGAGGGAGGGAAAAAAAGATGAATGGGGAGAGCAAGACAGATTAGGAGTAGAAATGAGATGTTGTAAAAAAGTTGAGAAAAAAAATACTTCTGGCTTGTTTGTTCTTTCCTGCTCGGGGACACACTGTTTCTTTTGTTTTTGTTTTGGTCTTATGTGGAGATGTGTAGCTTGAGCTGCCTGTTTGGGAGGCCATAACTGAGTCAGGTCTTCTACAACCCAACTGAAGTCCGTTGTTCTGACTTGTGCCTGATCCAAAATGTAGTGACACAAACTAAGACGTCTTAAAACGCAGTCATTGATGGTAACATCTCGCAGACTGTTCTCACACATGCTTATTATTTAGCACAGAGTTGCTCCTGAAGGTAAATGCTCCCTATCCTGCTTTGATGACTACATGTTAAAGGGAACAATAAATACATGCGGTCACAAGACAGGCACCCTGAAAGGGGAGGCGTTGAACCGTTACGCATTCCGCCAAGAGGGAGTCATTTCACTGTGAAGTTGTGCAAGACTGCTTTATCAAATGTTCTGAGATAGCTAGGGGGCAAAGAAAAAAAAAAGGCAATTGACAGTGCTCTTATTCCCCTAAATATGAAATGTATTTGGACAGAAACCCTACGTGAACAAGCTCAGACACTCTGAGCTCTGGCATGCCTTGCTCGCACCTCTCATTAAAACACACACTTTCATTCTGACTCGTAAAACATTCAGAGGCCTGCTCAAAATGAGCCAAGGCCTAGTCATTTGTTTTGCTTTACCAGCAGCCCACATCATATGAGGTCTGATCACCAAGCCTCATGTTTGTACAGCTGCCAGGCTTCTTTGGCATGCCCACTGTCTGGCAGAGCAAACCCAGGGCAGGAGAAACACCTCAGGCTGGATCTTATACAATACAAGGAAACATCTTGGTTACAATCTACTAGTCCTGGAATCAAACACACACCTGTGTTATAATGGATGCAGAGCATATACGTACTGTTAACTAGGACTATGTGGTGCTAAGGCTACACAGTCTAGTTGTAACTGAAGAATGCAGATATCAAATCTCTACGAAGGTGGGGTGTGTGTGTGTGTGTGTGTGTGTGTAAGCATGGTTTGGGATGATGAAGTAGTGTCTTAATCAGATAAAAGAGAGCAGCAAGCAACCCACCCAACCCTTACACATTCCTGTCACTCACTGAACCCTGGTTTCCAGCGAAGCAAAAGAGAAAGAGAGAAAGAAAGAGAAAGAAAAAGAAATGAAGCAGCACTCTCATCAAGAGCTGCTTCTTTCTGAAAACGAGTGGGTGGGATGTGACCCCTGGCTTACTCTCATGTTGTTGCTGACCCACTTGGCTGTGCTAAGTACTCTTTGGTCAGAGATGAAAGCAGCAACCCTGTCGTCGAGCACTTTGACACAACGAGTTATGAACGCGCATCTTAGCTCTTTCTGTATGCTCGGACTTTTGATATTGTTTTGTTTGCCGAGCCGTCATGCTGGTGGGAGCGATAGCTATTTTAAACAAGCCTGGCTTGAAACGGCTCAAGGCACCATTTCTAGATCAGCGCTAGGCAAGCATATGGTTCACGTTTGGGTCTGTTTGACAGTGGCTTCATGTTATATGTTATATATTTGTAGTCTTTGTGAAGGCTAGTCTTCAGAAGAAGAAGAAGAAAAGTCAGTATGGTGCTGCGTTTTTTTAGCTAACAAGATGTGAATGTGTTTGCACAATCATATTAAAGCAAGTCTATTTGAGAATCTAAATATGCTTGTCGAGGTCATCACTTATTTGGAGCCTCCATTGTCTGTTCTTCCTCCATTTGTCTTGAGTCAGTCAGATTCTAGATGAACTCTATACTACTTCTGTTACGGTTTACCTCGGCCCTTTCTCTTTAAAAAGAAATTTGGTGAAGTTAAAAAGAACGAACAAAAAGTGGTGCATATTTTTTTAATCTAAAACTAGCTTCACTATATTCTCTGTCCTCTCAGACTCCATGTGAGCTTGTCACCACTAATATACATGTATACTCCCTCAAAAGTGATTAACAGGTACAAAATGTGAAAGAAGAGACCAGATTACAGTAAGCACCATGCAGAAATTTCAATCTTTGGCAAACAGTATTGCTAACACAGGACTCTCCATCCTGACCAAGCAAGAGGGAGCCTGTGTTGTGAAATGTTTTTTTGCAAAACACCACCACAGCGTTTTGGCAATTCGAGTGCAACTATCAGCATTTTTAGTAACGTTTTTCCATGTGGCTGATAAAGTTTGTGTATATGGAAATACTGCCAGTGTATGTACATGCAAGACATTGACATCACGCCTGTTTGGATATGCTGATATTGTAGTGATTCATATCATGCGTGTGCACACAAGCACACACACACCTCAGACTGAAGTCAGTTTTCAGTTTGACACTTATGGTGCGAATAGCATTTTTCCATGATGTGCATACAGCTGTTGCGGTGTGTATGATCGACAGAGTAAGCAGCGTGCACAGATGTTATAATAACAGTCAGCTTTTTCGCTCAGGAAAACCAGCGGCCACTGAACTTGTTCTGCTCTGCTGACCGAGCACAAACAGGGTCAGGTTAGAAAAGTGCATTGGACGGGTGTACAGCAGGGCTATATTCGGTCACACACTCACTCCCTCTCAAAAGCCTGCACAATCATCACCTCAATCCAAGTTTCAGGAGTGTCTTGTCAGGAGTGTGAGGGGGAGGATTATAATGCTGACTGCTCAAGCCGCACCTCATGTACTCTCCCTGCCTCCCTCTAGTACTCTCTCAATCATGGTCAGGCATGTGGCCTTGCTCCTGCGCCTCGCCCTTTGGCTGGCATGAGCGGGTAATGAAACAGCATCATGACAAGTAAATCCTTTCAGCGCTGGCGTGAGAACTGACAGAGTGTTTCCTCCTAGACGTGCAGGATGACCGAGTGCAAGAACGTAGCCTTAATGTCTGCCTTTATGAAAGCTGATCTCATGATGGCAACGTAAATGACATACTGCTTCTCCTGAAATATAGAAGAAGAAAAAAAAAACCTTGCATGCACTTTAAGCGCGGCCGCACATTCTATCTATCTTATCATAAATGTCAACTTGCTTTAAAGTGAATAAAAGCAGATCCTGATCTGATTTGCTTTCCTGCAACTTATGCGCCTCGCCCTTTGGTTGGCCTGAGACACTGGCATGGCATGAACTAGCAGCATCATGACCAGTAGCTTGGTCAGCACTGATGAGTGCATGAACAAGCAGGAAAGTTTCCTCATAGCAGAGACACAGGATGAGAGTAATCCTCTGAAAGGCATGCATCTTGAAGAAAGTGTACTTTTGGATTAGAAAAAAAAAAAAAGAAGCTGCCTACACTTATGTTCTTGCAACATCAGGCTTGCAACTTCATTTCAACATTTCCATTTGAGCAGATCGCATTGTTATGACAATTAGAGGACGCAGAAAGCTCGCACACACACACACACACACACACACACAGCACTGAGAGCGAATAAATAATTGATAGGCGCATCTGGCGCGCGCTGGACTGAGCATCGCCTGCGCTGGAGCGCGTGAGCTTTGCGGTGTTACAGACGGTCGCGAGCTCCAACACCAGTTGAAGCGCGCGCGCGGTACATCAAGGTTTGATGAGCCAAATAAATAAATAAATAAATAAACAAACAAACAAATGAATGAATGAATAAATAGAACCCATAACATAAAGCTTTAAAAAAAATGACTGCATAATAAAATAAAACACTCACTCACCGTCTGCTTTTTCGGATTTTATTATAGTTAACGTTGGCGTCATATCCACGGCAGCCGTCATGGTCTCGCACTCAGCGCGTGCGCCTACAGCTCACGTTTAAGTCCCGTTATGTTTATATTTACTGAGGTAAAAGCGCCTTCCCTCTGGTTTTATTTATTTATTTATTTCTTATCCCAACAGTGTCCTAAATCTCGAGAGCGAACTTCTCTTTCTCTCTCCCTTCCTTACTCACTCATTCACTCCCTCACTCACCCACTCACCCTCTCTCTCTCTCTCTCTCCTTTCCTCTCATTCTCTCTTTCTGCCTCTCTCTGGACGTCACTGTGTGAATGGGCGGCGTCGAGTCTGATTCACTCTCTTCACAACGTTCATTCCTTCTCTGATACCCCTCTATGAGAATAGCCTATCGTCCGTTCCACTTTTTCTTCGAGTGCGTATATTAGGAACACCCATCCACCTGCAGTTCTCTAACAGGAGCACATCCCATCTTATCTCATCTCATCTCATCTCATTATCTCTAGCCGCTTTATCCTGTTGTACAGGGTCGCAGGCAAGCTGGAGCCTATCCCAGCTGACTACGGGCGAAAGGCGGGGTACACCCTGGACAAGTCG
>JAODOK010000025.1:58352586-58364165 GCA_027576575.1 Netuma bilineata | reverse complement strand
GATGATGTTTTAGGTCATATTTATGCAGAAATATAGAAAATTCTAAAGGGTTCACAAACTTTCAAGCACCACTGTACGTGTATTACATCACTCTACCCAATGTAGAATGAGCGTTGAATATGGTTTACAATCTTGCATGGTCGTCAAGACAACATGATGTCACACGTCGGAGATGTAAAACTTCCACGCTCGCAAGCGACTGTGACAATTTGTAAACAAGCATGGCCTCCAGGTTTGCTTCGTTAAATACGGAAGATCTTGAGAGAATTTTGAAAGAGAAAGACGCGTTAAACACCCAAAAGGAATGTGTGTGTATAATAATAATAATAATAATAATAATAATAATAATAATAATAATAATAATAACAATATTGGCTGGCTTTTTTTGTGGTATATCAGATATAGTCCATTCAGCTAGCATGATACTGAACAAGTCAAAGACAAGTCGAAGATAGACCACTCAACTGATAGACCACTCAACGCCAGCCAGTATTATTTAAATATTAAATATTTAAATTGTTTTTATTATATAGACACATTCACAAACAAAACAGTACCCAAATGTATCAAAACAATTCATCGATTTCCTCACGAGTGAAGATATTGGAAAATATGTTCCTCAATGTCCCGGATGTAGTTCGTATGAAAAATACGAGTGGCGTATTTCCCAGTAAAATACTCATGTCTATATCATAAAGGATTGTATATTCTATAATGACCAGTTCATAAAATCAAAGATTGTAACTGGATTATATATACTGGGAAGTACATGTGATTATTTGTTGTTTTATCATACTTCTTTGTAAAAAATGATACTACTGAATGAACAGTGTGTACCAGTTAGAAGTTTGATATAACATCAATAAGTCTTTAGAATAACCGTCTCTTCATTTTTTTTTTAAATTCAGAAGTTCTAGCTTGCATCTACTAGTGACTTAATGTATTTCCCACAACTTACATCAGGTTCTAACCAGATGGATGTACACAGTCAGGAAGGGTTACAGAGACATTACTTACCATAACTGGAGGCATGGCTTCAATGTGGGTCAGACCATGTTTTGTTTACTTCAGGTGAGTAATTTTTATCCAGTTTCAGTGTGAAGTGGAATTTGTTCCAGGTCCCATAACTTAACACCTTTTTTAGATGCTTTTCTGCTCACCACGGTTGTAAAGTGTGGTTTATTTGAATTACTGTACCCTTCCTGTCAGCTCAAATCAGTCCTTTCTCCTCGGACCTCTCTCTTTCGCAAGGCATTTTTTATTCACAGAAGTGCCATTAACTAGATGTGTTTGTTTTTCGCACTGTTCTTTGTAACTCTAGAGATTTGGGTGTGAAGATCAGCAGTGTCTGAAATATTGAAACCAATCTTTTAATCTGGCATAAACAAAAATGCCATGGTCACTGAGAGAACCTGTTCCCCAATTCACATTAACTAAAGCTCTTGAACTGTATCTGCTATATGCCTGTGGGAAACCATGGTGTAAAGGTTAGAGAAGCAGCTTTAGGACCAAAAGGTCACTGGTTTGAGTCCCCGGACCAGCAGGACTAGCTGAAGTGTCCTTGAGTAAGGCGCGGAATCCCCAACTGCTGCCCACTGCTGTGGGTACGTCAGGGTCTTGTTGTACGTTGCTCTGGATAAGAGCATCTGCTAAATGCCTATATTGGATCTGCGTTATTTTATTTATTGTGCTGCTGCCACATAATTGGCTGATTGGAAAATTGCATGAATGACCAGGTGTACAAGTGTTCCTATTAAAGTGGCCTGTGAGTGTATTCTGGCAAAATGGACACTGTTTAGTTATTAGTGAGGTGTCACTGGCATGAGAGAATTATTCAACAAAAGTTTGAACAGTCATTTCGCTCTAAAAAGAGACATCGGTCATGTCATGCTGCATCAGTCACCAAGCCCTCAGAATGTGATAGACACTTCTGTACTCTTCTGCAATATCAGGGCAGTGTTGACCTTGATCGCTTTAAATAGTGGGTGAAAGTTCACAAGCGTTCACAATGAGTACAGATCACCTGAACAAGACAAGCAAATGTGTACACAAATGATCATGGGACATTGCCAACCTGATGTACGAGTGCATCTCAATCAATTAGCATATCGTGAAAAAGTTCAGATTTTTTTTTGAGATTTAACTCAAAAAAGGTAAACTTTCACATAGTCTATATTCATTACACATAAACTGAAATGTCAAACCTTTTTTTAGTTTTAATTTTGATGATTATGCCTGATAGCTCATGAAAATCAGAAATCCAGTATCTCTGATTATTAGAAAATTTCCTAAGATCAATCAAAAAAGGATTTAAAATACAGTAATGTCCAACTTCTGAAAAGTGTGTTCATTTATACACTCAATACTTGGTTGGGGTTCCTTTACCACGAATTGCTGCATAAATGCGGCGTGACATGGAGGCGATTAGTCTGTGGCACTGCTGAGGTGTTACTGAAACCCAGGTTGCTTTGATAGCGGCCTTCAGCTCGTCTGTATTTTTGGGTCGGGTGTTTCTTATCTTCCTCTTGACAATACCCCTTAGATTCTCTATGGGATTCAGGTCAGGCGAGTTGGCTGGCCAATCAAGCACAGGAATATCAGGGTCCGGAAACCATTTAGTAGTAGTTTTGTCACTGTGGGCAGGTGCTAAGTCCTGCTGGAAAAGGAAATCAGCATCTCCATAAAGCTTGTCAGTAGACAGAAGCATGAAGTGCTCTAAAATCTCCTGGTAGATGGCTGCATTGACTCTGGACTTGATAAAACACAGTGGACCAACACCAGCAGATGACATGGTGACAAATTACCACAGACTTCAGAAACTTCACACTGGACTTCAAACACCTTGGATTCTCTCCACTCTTCCTGCAGACTCTAGGACCTTGATTTCCAAATGAAATGCAAAATGTACTTTCATCTGAAAAGGACTTTGGACCACTGAGCAACAAACAGTCCAGTTCTTCCTCTCCTTAGCCCAGGTAAGATGCTTCTGACATTGTCTCTGGTTCAGGAGTGGCTTGATATTAGGAATGTGACAGTTGTAGCCCCTTTCCTGAAGACAATGCATGGTGGCTCTTGATGTACTGACACCAGCCTCAGTCCACTCCTTGTGAAGCTCTCCCAAGCTCTTGAATCAACTTTTCATGATGATCCTCTCAAGGATGCAGTCATCCCTGTAGTTTTAGCACCTTTTCCAGCCAGCCTTTTCAGCAATGAACTTCTGTGGCTTACCCTCCTTGTGGCGGGTGTCGATGATCGTCTGCTGGACAATTGTCAAGTCAGCAGTCTTCCTCATGATTGTGATGGTGTGTACTAAACTAGACAGAGAGATACATGGTATTTATACTGTTTTACTCAAACTTGAAATGAAAACTTGTAATAGTTTGAGATTTTTTTCAACGTAGGCCATAATTATCAAAATTAAAATAGAAAAATGGTTGAGTCGAGAATATATTAAATGTTCACTTTCTTAAATAATTGATGGAAAATATTGAACTTTTTCACAATATTCTAACTGTCTGAGATGCACTATTATCTATTTGCATGTATCTTTTCCCATGATTATATCTATTTCCATGTCATGAATTTGCAACAGCTAAGGCTCCCACAGCTGTTGGAAGTCAGGATCAAGGTGGAATTTAACAATCTGCATGGCTCCAGGCAGAGTCAGTCTATGAATCAGCAATATCAGATCGTGGAATGTGGCTGTAAAATACACTACCTGAGAATAAAGGACATAGAATATATGATGAAAATTTAGACCTTACTGATTTATAATGCTTTATGACCATAAATGACCATATAAGTGAGTCATTTTCAGGACTGATATGTTGCTAATGTTAGAAGGAGATCATTCGTAGCTACGTATAAAATAAAAGTTGATGAACATACCTTCCCTGTACAATTGACTCCTTTCCAGATACAGAAAGAACAGAGGATCCACATTACAAGTAGACACAAGAAAATCTCCCAGTTGACATTTCCCACAATACCTTTAGAAATAGAAATCACTCTTCTCATTTGGAGTGAATGGAATAAATTGGGGGGAGAATAATATTCTGGAACATTTTGTTACATTAAATTCCTGGGTAACTCAGTAAGAATTGTTTTATTTTATAGTGGTATCATTCTACAAACCTAAGGATAACGAAGCTTCCCCTGTTTGTTTCCAACACTTGGTCCTTTCAATTTCCATTCTCCTACACTAACAAACAGAATTCATAATGAAATACAATGCCTCCATTTGCTCTCCCAATCCATCACTACATCACCTCATGAATCATAGTTTTGTGGTCCTGCTACTCTTATGCCAACAGCAAATAATAATAATAATAATAATAATAATAATAATAATAAATCATGAATCCTACCTGTCTCAATGAATCAGGACATTGAGACAGTGAAATGTGAGAGTGGCACGTTCTGTCTGAGAGCCTGTCTCTCTGTGAGGTATCCCATCACCTCTTCAGAGTGGTACATCTTTTTTTTATCTTTGGTCTAACAGTGTTCTCCCCTGGTTTAATACCACATAAACACCCTTGATTGTGAAAAAGAGACACTGGAGGCAGAGGTGGTGACTTGCAGAACTTTTTATTTTATATTATATCTTAAATTAAATGAGTGCTTTACCTGACCAGCAAAGCCAATATCTGACAAATTACAAATGCAAAATTGCAAGACCAAAAGGTTGAAAGCATTGTTAGTTCACTTTCTTGGGGGGGAGGGGCTCATTCTTATATTTTCAGGTTGTCCATCCGTCTATCTGACCATATACCTGTCTAAGATTCTCGTTAGTGAGATCATTCAAGAACAAGTGGTTGGTTCGTAGGATTGATACTTAATTATTGTTGTCATCAGAGGATGGACTGATTAGCTTTTGAAATTGAGCTTAACAGGGTCAAGGTCACAGCAAGGTCTTGTGCTTCATCAGCACATGGCTTTGTCCTGACTACTGTGATTAAGGCACTTGTGCAATTACAATCTGTTTTCTTACAAGCTAATAAAGTTGGCAGGCATTCAATGTTGGCACAAATGGGTTAACTTATTTATTGTCTTTCAGGTCACAGGAGGGTTTTTTTTTTCCTTATCATCAAGAAATTCAAATATTGTTTCATGTAGCAGTAAACTGTTTCATAATTTGCACAGAATAAACATGTTCCATCAGACAGAGTCCTGGTCATTCAGCGTATTATTTGTCTTCTATTTATAAAATTAGCAAATATTTTTTTCCATTTGTATATGAAAAGATAATGGCACTCTTTGTTCAATATTGTATAGTTTATGTTCCTGAGTACTGCTAACTTTGTCAAACAGCTGATGTCATTAACTGCCGTTTAGCTCTCTGCTTCTGGGTCACAGGTAAGTTGCTTGGAGGACCGCAAAGTTGACACCAGCGCTGTGGAAAGAAGCAAGCTGTTGTTTTATTTTTATTTATGTAGTAATTTGCTATATCATTCCAGAAACAGAGTAATAAAATATCCCTTGCGAACAGATCTGCACACCTATTCAATAAAGAATCATGCGCAACTCATCCAAGCAGCACACAACACACACACACACTTTTTTTTCTCTACCCAAAAATAAAGTGAACCTAAATTTTCACTGAACATACTGTAGTTTATTCTGCTTTTTGTACCAGTTACACACTGGTCAAAACCATGCACCAGAGGGTTTTTTTTTTTAACCTTTTTCTCCTGGTCAGTGTTATGGTGGCCCTCTGCCGACTACCACCTTGTTGTTGTGGAGGGCCTTGTGTGTCTTGATAAAACCAAGAGCTATTGCTCCTGGTAGGGCCACCCAAGCCAGACAGGTCAAAAGGAAGAGGCCAGATGAAGGAGTAGTCCAATCTTACGCCTGTCCACGACAGCTGGCCAGGACACCCCATGGCTGGGTATTAAGGTGGCAGCCCCACCACCTGTCTAGTCTTCATCGGGTTAACACCCCAGCCAGATGAACCCTTCCCTGTTATGATGCCTACCAGAGATAACAGGACTGAGCTTCAACAGAATCAACCCTTGTCTCTTAACAACAGACTACAATTCATGGATCTACGACACACCATCTGCATCACAACTCTGAACATCTTCAGCCTTCTCCATACTGGTGCAGCCACCCTTCTATTCCATGAGCTCTCCATCTACATCACCACCTTTGCCGGTCTCTGTGAGGTTCACTGGATGGATAGCGACAAGTCTTCCTCTGGAGCAGACCACTCGATGGGAGGGGACATGGAGGAGTAGCACTGGCCCTACCTAGAACTGCACACCACTCCCTGATTAGCTGGGAGCCTATGAACGACCGTTGTCATCACTGTTGCCTATGCTCTAACCAACATTGCAGATGACCAGGAGAAGGACACCTTTGACAATCAACTTCACTCCATTCTTGAGTGTGTTTCTCCACATGACTTCTCCATTCTCCTCACTGACACCAATGCTACCCTTGGCTCTCACACTCGGAATTACTCCTCCACTGTTGGTACCAACTTTGTGGATCCCGCCACCAATGCCTCCAGCTCTTCACTGACACTAACGTGTCTGTTGCATACTCATGGTTCCCAAGGAAGTGTATACACCACTGAACTTGGTATAGCAATGACAGAGTGATGCAACGAGCTCTAGACCATGTCCTGATCAGTTGCCATTGGCAATCCAGCATTACCATCTGTCGCATTTATTGTGGCACTCAGCTCGGCAACACTGATCACTGCCTCCTTGTTGCCCATCTGAGACCATACCTGAAGGCCAACCCTGTCAATAGGCACCAACCTTGAGCCAACTCATCCCGGCTTCATGACCCAACCATTCATACTCAGTACAACTGCTCCATTTCCAACGGATACATCACGTTGGCTGCCGAAGTTATTACTGACTGGTCGACCTTACTCAGTTAACAAGGTGACCACCATGAACATTGGCTGCCCTACCACCACTGCTCAGCAGCCCTGGATCTCCAACAGCACCCTCATCATCATTGAAGAACATAGTGCTGCCCGTCTTCACGGTGATCAGCCCGAGTATCATTGACTGAACATGACCTGTAACATTGCCATAAAGATCAACCGTGAGAGATACTGGAACATCAAGGCTGCAAGGCTGGAAGATGCCACCCACCGCAACGATCAGAGATTGGTCTACAGTTTCCTTCATGATGCTTGTAGTGGTCCTCGCAAGAAGGTCACCCATATGAAGTCCAAATATGATGACATCATAACTACCAAACATGTCTGTCTTGCCTGGTGGGTTGAGCACTTTCAGGAGCACTTCCAGCAACCTCCTCCACCACCCCATCCAGACCTTCATGCTGCTGCCGCCACCACTACCAATTACAACCATGACTGCCACACCGACCTGGTCTGCAAACATGAGGTAGTGAAGGCCCTCCACAAGCTCAAGAACAATAAAGCCCCAGGTATCTGCAGCATCACTGCTGAATTCCTCAAGGAGAGCGAGGAATGCATGATCAACTGGCCGGTCACTATCATCAACCATGTGTGGGTGATGGAGGAGCTGCCAGACAACTGGCAGCATGGTGTTATCCTCCCATTTTGGAAGAGGAAAGGCAGCCATCTCGTATACAAAAACCACCGAGGAATCACTTTACTTTTTGAGGGTATTTTCTGGCATTCTAATGATTTTGGCACCCATACCCACCAAACTCTTCACCCGAATCCTCCTTGACCATGCCCTCCCTGCCATCAGATCCAGACACCACCTTCAACAGGTGGGATTCATGCCCGGCCCATCAACTACTGACCACATCTTTGCTTTATGGCTCCTCGTCGAGAAGTCCCACAAGTTTTATCACCTTTATTGACCTCAAGGCTGCCTTTGACACCATCAACTGACCTACCATGTGGAATATCCTCCACACCTTAGCCCTCCCACCAAAGCTAATCACACTCTTCATGATGCTCTACGACAGCACTGAGAGCTGTGTTCGGATCAACGGTAAGGATTCTGACTGGTTCCCAATTGCTGCCGGAGTTCACCAGGGCAGTGTGGCCACCCCCTGACCTGTTCAACTGCATCATATACCACCTGATGACTGCAGTCTGCAACTGCTTCCCAGGTGTCCAGCTCAGAGACTACCACCTGACAGACTTGGATTATGCCAATGACGCAACGTTGTTCTGCTGCTCGTTGGCAGAATTGAATGGAGCACTTCATGCTTTCAGTGAGGAGGCATCCAGGCTTGGACTACGTGTCAACTGGTCCAAGACCAAGCTGATGCATGTAGGTGACAGTTCTGACTCACCACCCATTGTCATTGGCACCGATCACATTGCATTCGTCACGTCATTTTTTTTTTTTACCTGCAATCGGAAGTCGCTAACAATGGCGACCTTCTCACTGAGATCAATAGGTGATGTGGACTGGCAGCAGGCATCATGAGAAGCCTTTGGAAACCACTCTGGAGACGACGTGACATCTTCTGACACACCAAACTACGGGTCTACAATGCTGCAGTATTGTCTGTGCTGCTTTACGTCACTGAAACTTGGCCTCTCAGCAAGACCGTGGCCACCCATGTTCTCGGTGTCGAGACCCATGCCCTCAGGACCATTGAGGGGGTCCGTTGGTATGACCGTGTCTCCAACAAGGAGCTCCACCGGAGGACTAACCAATCAAACATCCTCCGTACCATCTCACAGCACCATGTTCGTTGGCTCAGACATGTCCTGTACTGCACAGATGACCACCCCACAAGAGCCATTTATGAGTTTGATCCGCCAATGGTGGGATGGAGATGCCCTCGCAGCTGACCACACACCAATTGGAACGATGCCATTCGTCAAGACCTCCAGCAGATTAATTTGAGGCTGGAGGACATCCCGGCACTCAGGCAAAACCATGAGAGATGGCAGAGTTCATGGCACTGGTAGGCTCAACGCCATGCTGGCATGAGGATTAGGAGGGAGGAGTGTTATGGTGGATCTAGAGCTTATCTTAAGAAAACTGGAAAAAGTCAAGAATACAGTTCACTGCTGAGCAGCATGCAAATACACACATTCACACACTTATTCAGAGCTTGGAGCAATTTAGCCAATTTATCTACTGGGATGTTTTATGAAGTAGAAGGAAACTAGAGAACCCATAGAAAACCAAAATAGACACTGTAAAACTGTGAGACAGCAACACTATGATATACAATACACAACTAAGATGATGTGAACTATAACGTGAAAGCAAAAAGCATAATACCAGACTCATCATAATATTCTTGCTATCTAGATGCTGTGTTTCACTGCAAACAATGGGCTATGCAATATGTTAAATTTGCATCCAATAATTCTGGGTAAAATTAGTGAGAATTTTCTCCAGGCCTGGAAAACTGATTTTTTTTCCTTCTCAAAATATATAGTCAATGCCAAACAGGGTAAAGGTGTAAGTTGCTTGAACTTTACAGGCCTGAGGAACATGGAAAATTCAAGTGGTGAGCAACATATAAGGAAGGGAAGAGAAGTTATTTGGCTATTCTCACCTGCTTGAGGTTACCTTCTGCTTTCCATAAGCGGCCCAATGCCCATGCAGGAACCAGCAGGATGGAGGAGAGGGCCATCAGCCAGCCCAACCCATATGCCCAGGCTGGGTACACATACCAGCGGTTAAATGTCAGAGGCTGGTACTCCACCATGGAATATATGAAAGATATCTTGGGTTAAAGGAAGAGAGATAAGTAGTCAGTCAAGTCCACAAATGGGAGCAGGTAGCAACAATGTTGTATTTGTTTGAAGAGGAAAAAATTTTCATTGTCCAGGGAAAGATGTAAAAATGAGCTCTGTAACTGTGGAGAAAATACTGTGAGACCAGGGATATCCAATCATTGTGTGGCTTCTTCTCCAATAATTAAATCATTTATTAGTTGCATTACTCAGATTATCTGAAATGGCTTTATCTACTGGTTGTTTGAGGTATGATGAAATATTAGTTAATTTGGTAAGAGTAAGCTTCTTTTAGTTAAAGAAGAGAGTGTAACAGCCAAACAGAAGCTTACCAGAAAAAGAAATGGGGTAATGTATTTCCAGCACAGCCTAAAGATGACATGAGGGTATGACCCTGTCATGTCTTCAATGATTTCAGACATTCGTTCAGCCCCTGAAAAGAGTCACAGCATATAAATGGGGTGAATGCAGGCATGTATTAAAGTTTTAATGGGGTCTTTAATGAAAATTGAATGGGTTTCCTAAAGTAGCAATCAAAAGTTTGGACACCCCTGCTCATTCATAGATGCTTTGCACACTATTGGCATTATCTTAACCAGCTTCATGTGGTAGTCACCTGGAATGTTTTTCAATTAACAGGTGTGCCTCATCAAAAGTTAATTAGTACAATTTCCTGCCTTCTTAATGCGTTTGAGATCAAACAGTAATTTGTCAAGAATAAAAATACAGTAAATAGCCCTATTCCACAACTGTAGTAATCTATATTTTGTAGCGAAATGCTCGGCTCAGTAAAGAGAAACGACAGTCCACCATTACTTTAAGACACAAAGCGTCTTAATAAAGCAAAAGAAAACCCCAATTAATTAGGTGTCCAGACTTTTTGACTGATCCTGTATTTACCTGTGGAAACAGATTTACATTTACCGATACATTTAACAAAGGATCCCAGGCATAAAGCCTTATACTTCGTTTGTCTCCACTTCTCAATGTGAGGACTGGTGCTGTATTTATAGTGCAATGTGTGAATAAGTAAGCTACAATATACAAGAGAAGATTTTGTTTTTGATTCTGTACTCCAGCATTTTAAAGGAATTTGTAACTAAACTGTTTGAATCAAAGGACTCACAGCCAGTTTTATACGTAGTGTTCTTAACTCAGGGCACCTTAATATTCAGACAAATCCACATGATCCAAATTAAATTGATCATGTTCAGTACAACTGCAATAACCACCCTTGGCATTCCCACTTCATACCATCAGTGGACACCCTCTCCTGAGTTTTGAACCTCTTCTTTGAGGTTTATGCTCATTTCCTGTTTAACTGCAATCTTTAAAAAAAAAAAAGCACATTGATGTCTGGTAAAAATGAGTAGCTAAATATCCAATTAATTATTGTCTCCTAAAATGTGTGGACTATGTATAAGCAGACTCTGACTACTTTACCAATTACAAATGAACGAGAGCACAGCTACTATGTGAAGTGTTTGTGACCCACCAAAGGCCCAGCCCACAGCGAGAGACTGAGACACAGAAAGGAAGAAGATGCAGGCTCCATTACAGGCATAGTGATCAAACAGTTGAAACACGTATATACCACTCTGCAAGACAGAATGACAAATGAAAATGTAGATCAGACTGTGAGACAAAATAATGACATCTTTGAAGTTACAAAACTTAAAAAAAAAAAAGAAAGAGCACACACTTTGGGATAGGCAGGTGTCGTCTCACCATCTGAGAATTATGGATGTGTTGGAGGGGTTGGGGAAGAAAAATTTCAGTGAGCCATGCTGTTATATACACACACACACACACACACACACACACACAATGGTACTTGAAAGTTTGTGAACCCTTTAGAATTTTCTATATTTCTGCATAAATATAACCTAAAACATCAGATTTTCACACAAGTCCTAAA